>BNST01003141.1:0-269264 GCA_019650275.1 Xylocarpus granatum
AGTCGAAATAATGCACCTAGCAACAAACGAACCGCTAAAATCCAAATTGAAGGTTCCTTCATTGAGAATCGAAGAAGAATAAGAATGCAAATCTCTCGTTCGAACAGTCACTGTTTTTCCAAGAGAAAAAGTAAGCGGCGACCGGAGATGGATGTGGCGGTTGTGCCGCGGCGGCGGTTTTGGGATATTGGTGAAGATTGTTCGTACGGATTGCCCGCGTATGGTCCGCAGACAGGCGTCCATGCTACGCCTCATTTTTCCTTTTCCCTCTCCCTCTTGTCCGAGTTTCTTGGCTTTTCGGGGTTAGTAAGCGAGGGTTCTGAGTGGGGTTAAATAGCAGAGCCTATTACACATGTTATTATATGTTGGGTGCCAATAGCATTGTTTCTCTGTTTGGGCCTAATGGGAATATGGGCCTAATGGGAATAGCAGAGCCTATAACAAGAGAGTACTCAATTAATCCATCAAAACAATTTTCAATTATTAAACTATTTTTTTGTTATATTTGGTAAATTTCTCAGTAGTCTACATCGAATCGCTGCTGCATTGACCATGAAATGTTTGGCTTCTTTGACTGTAGTAATTATGACCAGTGTCGGTGGCTGGGCATGGGTTTTGTGTTGCCAGAAACATGCAGCGGACAGGGTTGTTTCTCTGTTGAAGTTGAAAATGGCAGATGGAGAAGCCAGTGCAATTGGAAGGGATAACCTGATGACACTGCATTGAGGCAACATTGCCACAGCTGTGTATTTGTTAAGCTCAGTTTGTGAATTGCGGGGTATGAACCCTCTTCTCTTTGGCCCTTTCCTGATAATACAACATTAATCAAGACAACATACATGTGGGATGAATTACGATTAATCTTAGAAATGAAAATGATTGACATGGAAAAAGGGGAACCATGGATGAAGAAATTGGAAAGGAGTACCTCGTAGCCGTGTAGAAAACCAGGATGTACGCCGGCTTCTTTTGAAGGATGTTCTTGGGCCATTGGCAGAACATGATTGGATTGTGGTTGCATACCCAAGGAGGGAAAAGTAGAGCTATCAAGCTGTTAAATACCAGAAGAGAAGAGTGACTGGTGATGAACACAGGGGCTGATACTAGTTCGCCACATTGTCATTGTAAAAAGCACTGAAGATTAGGCATTTATTACCACTCGTCTTTCTTTGTTGGGCAATTAACAAGCATCGCAATGAAATTGGAAATTTCCCAGATTTTGATCATTTCCATTTGGAATAACTGAAGGCCAAGATATTCCATGGCTCAAACCAAGATTGTGACAGCTGCTGCCTGCTTTCAAAGAATAAGAAAATCCTCATCATGCCTCCTCTGGATCGATTGTTCCGCTTTCTGAATCACTGTCACTATCCTCAATATCCCCATGCACTCTACCATTGTCCTCATTACCACGCTCTGTACCTTGTTCATTGGCTGAGAGGGGGGTGGAAACAGTCCGGCATGAAGGTTTCTCACCACCGGATTTCTCTGTTGACACAGTACGTTCATGCTCCACAGGCTCTATCAGAGCTGCATTAACTTCCTAAACCAAAGAATATCAAGGCATGTAGGGGCATAATTTCGCAAATAAAACCTGCAAATGCTGAAATTTATGACCTCTCATACCATACAGCACAGATGAAATGATACCATCTCACAAACAAAAAGCTTCCGGTTGTGGCTTAATCTTGGAATGGCTATTGTCTTTCCTCATAGAAGATAGCTAAAGGAAAAGCTCATATAACAACGCTTTCATCAGAGAGGAGGCAAACAGGTAAATCATGGGAAAGTTTATTTTTTTAAAAATTAATTAATTATTTTAAAATTTAAAAAATTTAAATAAAATAATATTATTCTGTAAATATAATTATTATAAAAAAATTATTTATTAATAATATATAAAAATACTAAAATGAATATTATATATATTTTTTTATAATATTAATTTGTAGGTAAAAAATTTATTTTTTATTTTTTTAAAATAATAATTTTTATTTTATTAATAAAATAATTCAACTCCGTCGTTATCATGATTAAATTTAGCCCAAACA
The DNA here is from genome assembly GCA_019650275.1 of Xylocarpus granatum. Classification (NCBI taxonomy): domain Eukaryota; kingdom Viridiplantae; phylum Streptophyta; class Magnoliopsida; order Sapindales; family Meliaceae; genus Xylocarpus; species Xylocarpus granatum. The sequence goes on from BNST01003141.1 coordinate 2,052, forward strand.
AACACAGTTGTCTTGAATGAAGCCAAACAAAATGTGTAAACGGATCCTAACGGTCACTTTTTCAAATCTCATCGGATTTGATTCTTCAGATTCTCTCGACCGTTGTGTTCTCCCCTTTTGCTGCATTCCAACTTAAGTTCCATTCACTCTCTCTCTCTAAATCACTCAAGATAAAAAAAAGGCGCTTCTGTTCTTTTGGCTTGAAGAGAAAGAGAAAAGTACTTTTTTACATTGAAGTGAAAAGGGAAAACCATATTGGATCATAATGGTGTGCTATTTTGCATGTTTTGGTGCGTGTAAGCATCGAAAGCGCCGGCATTTGGAGAATGCAACTCAGTCTGAAGACGGGGTAAGTCTTAGTTCTAAGCTTGATTGATTGTTCATGGGGTTTCTCAGTTGTTGTTCGCTATAGGTGTTGTTTGTTAGCCAAAATCATCTGTTAAAATGGAATTTTTGAAATTTGTTGCAGGGAAATGAAGTTACCGAAGCTCTTCAATTGGTTCAATCGACAAAGCAAGAAGTCACAGTCAGTGAAAAACAAAAGCCCCTTGCAGAATCAAAGTGAGCCATCCTTTCTTTCTCACGTGCTTAAATCCTTGGTTTCTCTTATTCTATCTCCTTTTGGTGTTTGAGGAATTTCTCATTGGTTCTGGCTCGTGAAGTTAATTACCCCAATATCTTGTCTCATGTATTTATTTTCCACTTTTTAAATCATGTTTTCATGTATACGTTTGCATGTCTTAATTGTGTAGAGGGAAGCTCGAGGAACTCTTGAGACGCAATACTAAAAAGAAAGTCGTTTTTGATTTAAATGTCGAGACCACCCATGAAGAATTGGCAATTGAGGAAGCCATTAATAATTTGGTGAAAAACAGTGAGAAGAAAGAGGCTGATGATTTGGTGGAAAACAGTAACAAGAAGAAAGAGTGTGATGATTTGGTGAACAACAACGAGGAGAAAGAGAATGATGATTTGGTGAAAAGGAATGAGATTATTACTATAGCAAGTGAAAAGGAAGAAAAGGTAACAAAAGCAGTCAAGCTAGTTTCTGAGGTCAAAGCCATTACCCCAAATCATAGATACCAAAATTGTGCAACTAGAGAAGATGGGTACGAGGAATTGGATTTGGAAGAAAGTGATTTAAACGATGGCCATTGGAATGATGATGTGGGTAGTGACAAGCAGATGTTTGTTCAAGGAGAGTCATCAGAGTCATTGTTTTCTTTATCAATTGAGTCTAGAAAACAAGTTTGTGAGGTTGAATTGGGTGAAAAGGAGGTTAATAGTCCAATGCCTAGTTGTGGTGGTATTGGTAATCAAGAACTTGAGGAAATTGGTTTGAATGGAAATGGTAGAGATAAGAGTCAGTATGTTCATTCTGTGTTGAATCCTGTTGAAAATCTTACTCAATGGAAAGCAGTAAAAGGAAGAGCAATGCCACCATCAAAGTATGAAGAAAAGGAGAACATGAATTTGGTGCAAGATCTCAACATTCCCATTTGTCAAGACCCTACTTTTAAGATTTCAAAACTGAATTCCAATAGTAAGAAGGTTGTGGATGGAGAAATGACAGTTGATACTAGCCTTTCAAGCTGGTTGGTTGAATCCGAAACAACACCAATGTCCAATACTAGTAATAATTCTGTCGGAAATTCACCGCGCGAGGACAAGCCGGTTTTAAGAGCTTTAACAGTTAAGGAGGTTAACAAATTATCTGCGCCTACCACATCTGTGATATCTCCAAGAGGGTCAACGAGATATAGCAGTTGCAAAGAACCTGAAATCAGTACAGTTGGGAGCTACTGGAGTCATACAGGGAGGATTGTAGATTGAGATTCAGGCTCTTCTAGCCAACAGAGAACAAGGAGCATAAATAGTGAGGTAAGAAGTTGCGCTGATAGATTTTGTTATGAATGTATGTACTAGTCAACGTTGAGTACTGATATCTTGTTTTTGGTTGGGCAGGATGAGAAAGCGGCCATTACAATCGAGGCTGGAGTGTTGGGTAGAGTTTTAGACAGTCTTAAAGTTTTGAAGAAAATGCTCCCTTCTTTTTCTTCTCCCTCTTCTTTTCCACTGATTCTCCCGAGTGTTGCTTGACGAGAACAAATAATGCCATAATGACCAAATTTGGGTAATTGTAACACCCTCAAGTGATTTTGATTCAATAATAGAATATGAATCCTATCCAATCCAAATTTAGTTTCATGTATACATAATCATTGCCTTAGCAGGGTCGTGGCATCAAAATGGGCTATGGATTATAGCACCCAGTAAATAAACTCTACGCCACTCTATTTGGCTTCTGATCTTTGCTATTCATTTGGCTTGATCACTAAGTTCGTCTACATTCTACATAGAATAATTTTCCCAATTTTCATCCCAAGTGATGGTGTGCCATTCATTGATTGGATGCTAAACTTTCATAATTTTTAAAATGACCAACTAGCTTCTCTTTTAATCCAATTGATGAAAGACACATCGTTTGGGATACAAATATTGAGATATTACCCGCTCGACTACATGTCATGAAAGAGCCTCCTTATCTGCTCGACATTTGCTGGCATCAATGTGACTGGGCAGCGCTTGTACTGTCACAATGTAATCAACATTTCAGTAAACTGAAACATAAGATATCCTAATAAAGTAGGTTAAATCCATCAAGGAGGAACTATTGAGTTTGGTAAGTACAAATGGAAATTGACACAGACATCTATCCGGAATTTTTGAAGTCAATACATGTCATAAAAACTTGCTCTTGCAAGGTACTGTTCTCAGATTCAAAACAAAACTGGACATCAATAAACCATGTGAAAACAAATAGATGCACAAAGATACTTGTTGTGAACTTAGGATTTTATTCCACTATACAGATGCTTTTGTTTATGAAGTGTGAAGTCAGATCTGCATTGGATTTGCAGGAAAGACGGTTTCCAGTAACTAAGAAAATTAATATTCCAAATATTGATGGCTCGTAGAAGCCAAACTTATATGGTGGTCAGAAAATGTAAAAGGATATCTGATGTTATAGGATTATAGATTTATGCTTACGCCTTGCAACATTATAACAGAGGCCATCAAGTTTTTGACTCAGAACAGGAACTGTATAGAGTGAAATTGTCCATTTGTAACAATATGTCCTTCAAAACTATTCAACTTAATAGTGAGAATTGCTTCTGTTATGGAGCTGTTCTGTTAAGAAAGAGCTATTCTGGTGTCATTAATCAAGAACAAGAGTTCAGAAAGCAGATCTCACCTGAGAAATATACTTGAATATGCAAGCATAGCAGAAGACAAAGCCTGAGACTGTAACTACAGATGGATTTACACGCTTCTGTGAGCACAATGGGCAGATTGTTCTATCCGGTGGTAGTAGAATTCCCTCTTTGGCAACCTGCTTAAAAAACAAGTTTAAAATTATTTAGGAAATATAACAGCAATTAGCTGAAGGTTTTAAGTTAATCACAGTCATAGTTTTTGTATCATGGCAACAAATCCTTGATTCCATCTATTCAACATCTTGAACAAGTCAGAGGGACAATGATCACTTTCATAGTATGCATGTGACAGATAGAGAGAGACATTAAAATCAAAGATTGAGAATGCATTTTTCACCTTTGGGGGTGGAGGCGGCGGAGGAGGCGGGTACACAGTTGGGGCTGACATTCTTTCCTCAGCAGACTGGTACCACCACTCCATCATCTGAGTAATTGTTATTAATTAAAATGTTAAAAGTTACAAATTTTGAAGGAAGATACACATCATAAAAGTCTGCATGAGAAAACACAAATAGTACAAGAATTCAAGAACTGTCCAGTTGCATGGGCCACAAATCTGGTTTCCAGAAAGTAAAGCCCTTATAGTACAAGAATTAAAAAACTGTCCAGTTGCTGGGGCTACAAATCTGGTTTACAGAAATTAAAGCCCTTCTATGGATAACCTGTAATAGCTTGGGCTCAACAACTAAGTAGATATTATCCGTTTTGGGTACATAGTCCGTCAAGAGTTTGGCTTTAAACTTTACAATTCAAAATGCATCTACTTAGTTAGGAGAACTCAAGTTATATAACATATAACTCATACTCACCTGCAAACAATGTGGGATGTGAAATAGTCAATCATATGCTAGTAAATCACACTTACTTTAAAGAAGAATACTGCTGCAATCAAGCCAGTCTGCGCATAGTCGAGCACTGCATATGTACAGCGAAGTAATGCTCCTTGAAATGCCTGTAAGCAAATGATGCCACATCAATATGCTATAATCTCAAAATAATAACAGCAATTTTATGTAATGACACCAACCAAATAAAAATGCTGAAACTATACCTTCAACCATGGAGGGCCATGAAGTCTCTCACGTTCACGGTTTCGTATCTTGGATATTCTAGAAGAATTATCCATCTACCTTGACATCAAAAAGTCAAGCAGAAAGTACTGAGATATGCATCAAACGAACATATAAAAATATAAAGATGTTGAAGATAGAATTTTGGGAAACTAAAAACCCATAACCATGATATATTAATATACAGGTCATGGAAAGAAGAACCAGAGAGTTATGTGTGGGTTCATAATCTCCTGAGACAATATAAATATAATGGAGACTGAATATTCCCGTTGACAATTCTAACTAAATCTGTTACCAGCTCTTGCCCTGTAGCTCTACAAACATGAATTCCAAGTGCATGCAACCCAACAGAATAAAACCCAGAAGCATCCAGCAGATATAAGAGCTGATAAGTGAATGATAATCCTGCATTTAAAAAACTCCACATTATAATAGAGATTTTAATTGAAATTAGACACAAAATTTCCGAAGACAGCTAGAAGATATACACAAACTTCCAACAAAATATCATTATATAGACCGGGTTTGTACTCAACCTCACAATGAAATTACAACATCTTGGAATCAAAAGCTATAGTATTAATCCAGAGGATTAAAGTTGATTCACATCTAACTAAATGGAAATGATCCTGCTGATATGAAGGGGAGTTTGAATAAATCCTACACACTTTTAGAAGCCAAAGGTAGTACTTACACAATTCCCAATAAACAATAAATAGATACTTTAAATATACTTATAACATAACTTGGTAGTGGTAGTATTGCAGTTTATACATGCAGCTTAAATTTTAAAGAATATTCAATAATTGCACACTCTAATAAAGTGCCACTAGAACTTCAATATACACAGAAAAGAAGTAGTTTTAAAGTTTCATCCTCATGCAAAGGAACCGACTTTTCATTCATTTTAAGTTTTTAAGCATATAGATTGGGAAACAAAAGAAATAAAAAGATCATAAATAACTAAAAATTTAATGACAGCTTCTTGACTTTTATTCATTTGATTACAACAAAAAGTATGTCTAATACCTTGTAATTCGATTAAAAATTATCGCATCACTTTTCATCCTATCTTTCCGTAGGTTATAAACCTCCCAAGAACATGCCTAAGTTTTCTAATGACCAGCATGGTACTCAAAAAGGAAATGTAACTAGAACTTAAAGTTGCACATACCTTCACAGCTAGCATGTAACCATGGATAGCAAGCAAATATTGCTTTCTGAATTTTCTTTGTCAAATGTGTTCTAACAGAGGTTTCTGCATCTGTAGTTCCTCTTGAAATAAGAGGGTCTCCCTCTCCATCAAAATAGTCTGCCTCTTCAAATCTTTCATCTCCAGGTCCCCATAAACTTGCTTGTAGCCTGGCTTCCCTTTCTTTGTTATAGACTGAATGCAGTTTTGACTTAAAATATGGCAACACAACCTAAACAGAAAAACAAATCCATAAATCAAGCTCCTTCACCTAGCCAGGCCTTTAAAGGAAGAAGTTATTGATTAACATGACAAACTTAAACTATAGATCCACCCGGTGCTATGTGGGTGTAAATATTAAGAATACAGTAGGAGTGGGTATTTACAGATCTCCCATGAACCCAGATAGAATTCATTGTAGAAACCAGTCAAAATTCAAGAATAGATTTCTCAGCAAAGTCATAGCCAGCTAAAAGAAGTATATTATAATACCATAAACACCACTGATAGAACTCTTTGGTGTTTTTCTAAACCAGAAAGATAAATCCCATCACCAGACTTCATTCTAGCATCATCCTTTTTTGCTCGTATTTTCACTGCTCTCCTTCGCAAACCGTACAGAGATTCAGAAAAAGAGGCATCTGAAGAAGCATGTCAATCAAAATATTAACCGTTAACAAACTAATACCAACTGCAAAAGAAACAACAGCACGCTCAGATTTTAAGAATTGTGGACATTGAAAATCATCTGTTACAACGCAGCATGCACGGGAATGCTGGCTAACATTCTATCTAATTGCAATCACAGCTTTGCATGATCATGGAATGACAACCAGATGGGTTCTGAGACTGTTAAAACATACAATAAATTCTGCAATGATAACCTGATTATGAGAGAAAGAAAATCTCACATATGGAGTCAAAATCCAAAAACAAAAATGACTTTTAATGATCAGCTTCATAAATGCAACAATATAATACTCTAAATGGTGACAGGAGCAGTATTTTTTATCGATTACACATCATAAAGTGAAAAAAAAAGAATAAACCTGTATTTCGCAAGCTATGGGTTTCAAGAACCAGCATAAGCAGAGCAAAGAACTCATCTTCATAGTCTAAAACCTTATGGAAAAATGGTCTTCTTAAAGCCAAAACCTGCAATCTCACACATAAAACAACATATTTCATCAATTTAATTAAAAACAACAATTAAGTTAAAACTAGTAGGCAGTAAATTTGGTCTTTTTCGTAGTGACAGCACAATTGAGAAACTTGACAGTGTATATGACTAAAATTGAGCTAAACATTCAGACTACAGTAAAAGAATGTGATATAAGGCAAGTGACTGATCAAGTAAATAATCACAGGTTACCCAGTGTGTCCCTACCTAAGACATAATTTAGGTCAAAATTGATTAATGTAATGCTTTTGTCTGCAAAATCACACCATAAGTACTTTTCAAATGATCCAAAAACACAACAACAATATCTCCCTATCCATTATCATAAATACGTCAGTTTATTTCTGGAAAATTAAGCAGATTTGAGTAACTTCAATGACTGTAGTTAATTGAAGTTAGAATCGTTAACAACACATTTCGAAAGAAAATCCACCCATTATGCAAGCAAAAACTTGCCCTAATTTTCTCCTACAGAAACACTAAACCAATTACAATTTCATATCCCGACATAAAACATCAAAACTGAACTGGGTCAGCCTTATTTTTCACAAGCTATCAAACAAAACGATAAATTTATAAAACAAAAACACATAAATTCGTTGTATGAATATGTACAGCTTACGCCAATAGAGTAAGTAAGCGCCCCTCGGAGACTGGCGGGGAGCTGCTGAGCAGCCGCCATCTCGAAAAAGGTGGGTCGCGTTCCCTGGCCTCCCACCTGAAATAACATCTTCTTCTCCTGATTGTTTTGAGTTGTGTTGGAGTCTCCCAGACAAGGTTTTGTGAATGCTCTGCAATCTATAAGTAATTTGTTGGGTCGAAAATGGTGTTTGTGATTATATATATATTATTTATGCTATTAATATACCATTTCATAGATATTCGTAACTACGATAATAATATTAAAATTTAATTTTAATACTATAAATAATCAGTAGTGACTAACAATATATCATAATTATTTAAGTGACGATAATATTATTAGTATGACGTTATGTTATTTATGATTAATATTATCGTATAATTTAATTCATTTATCTTAAATATTTTAATTAAACATAAAATATAAAAACGTGTCATTTTTATGATTTAATTTTATATTTATTTAATATTTTAAATAAATTTATTTTATCAAATAAAATAAATATTATATATTATATTATTTAAGTATTATTACGTATTTTTTAAGTTTCACTTAATTAAAAGTATTAGAATATCACTTTTATTATATAGAAATGACAACTATTATTTTGATATAATATATTTAATTATTTTTTTATAATTTATTTTTAAAAATATTAAAATATATTATTTTTTATATTAAAAATTATAACAATATTAAATTCAAAAATTACTTTTAGCGTTAATATAATAATTCACGTACCATTCTCATTATAAATCAATATAATACATTAATTCATTAACTTGCATTCATGTATTAATTTGATATTTTATATTATATTTATACATTATTATTATTATTAATCGTTGCATTTTTTGTACTTTATTGTTATTTATTTACAATAATATTTAATCAAAAATATTTAAAATTAGTATTTAATTAATTAAATTTAATTATTTTAAAATATTATTGTATTTATTAAAATATTTTTAAACAGATAATAATAAAATAATTAAATTATATATATATATATATATAAATATAAATAAAAAATATCATATATATATCTATTGAAAATATTATTAGATTAGGGCACATTCTATATACAAAATAATCCATCTCCTCCTGCAGCCAGTTGTCATTCCTGACAAGTACTGTCAAACATCCCTGATTCTGTCAGGAACAATAATCCATCTCCTCCTGAAGCTACCCCTGTTTCGTTTGATCTTGCTCGTTTTGTGGGTTTGTTTCTGGACTCATCATCGTCCGGATCAAGTTCATTCCCGGTTTTGGTTTCTAGTGCCTCCTGCTTCCGGTTTAAACTCCCTGATGTTTCGTCCAATGCAGAGTTGGCATTACCTGTATTGGTTCTTGTTTTGGCAAGATTTGGTTCTTCGGCTCCTGATATTTCATTTGCAGAAGAACGCTGCTTTGTCTCAGATAATGGAGCAGAGGGATCTTCTAGGTTGGATGAAGAGGCCTTGGACTTACCATTCTCCATTTGTCTTTGTTGTTCAAACATCTTCTGAAGATATCTCCCCTGTTCTTCGATTTGCAACTGCAAATTTCTCTGAATCTGTGGAAAAGTAGTGTTGAGACATTTAAATTCATCATCAATATATTCTGCTAAGAAGGTCTGCAGGATATTTGAAAAGAAAAAAGGTCCTAAAAAGAATTTAATTTTTCTTCCAACAGACAACAGTACTAAATCCTCTCTCCACCCTCGCTTTAACTTCTTGCATAATATCCTCACTGTTTCAGGACCTTTATTGCAGTTGACTGCTATCTAACAGCTTTCTTCTCACCAATTTCAGTCATGATCTCCAACCTCATGAACTCTTCATTAAAATATAGCAACGTTGCCAGGTTTACACCATGGATAACTTTGCCAAGAATTCTCACAATATACTAAAATTAACAGGTTTAACTCCTTCAGCATCATACTTTCACTTTTCCTTAGCTAGATTGTGTTTGACCACTTCATTACATTTGACCTCCTCAATTTGGATGCCATGGAGATCACAGAAACTGAAGCTAAGATAATAGCATACCTCAAGTTGTTCATGAAGATGCTTCTGAACTTCCATCTGCAATCGCAATGCTTCAGTGATGCTCGTAGCCCTGTTGTCAAAATCAGAGATAGATGCTACGAATTTCAATCCCAAAGCAGATGTCATGAATTTCAATTCACATAGAGAGTGAGTAATATTTTTGGAGTAACCAGTCTACCATTAGGAGCCAAAGCACAGAATGCAAACAAGGAAGTGCGGCATTCAGATAGAAACAAAATAAAGTTCCGGAACTGGAAAGTAAAATATTATCCTGGTGCCTCAGATAAAATTAGTGTTTCCGTGGATACACATATATGATTTGATTTTTTGCCACGGTCATAATTGACATGATTTCTTCTAAAGCAACAACTAGTTGTTTTAATTAGGGATAAATTAGAATGGCATCAACAAGGGCCAACATTCAGGAAGTTGCAAAGACAAAGCAAAAGATGCCCTCAAGGAACAGCGCCTTGCATCCAGCAGAATCAATAGGCCAAGCTGATGATAATAACAGAATGAGAATTAGATAAATCAAAGGAACAATTAATCTTAATTGCTCAATAATAAGATGACAAAAAGGTTCCTGCAGTTCCAGAAGCACCGCGCTAGATAATATTGAACAAAAATTTAGACATATCAAAATGAATGGCTGAAGTTAAGCTCTCCAGAAAGAGATGACAACAATAAAGCTGGTCAGGATTCACTGTTCTATGAAACAACCTTCTCATCTCTTGGTAGTAAGAGTCCATAAGCTATCTCAAAAATCTAAACACAAAAGAAACATGAATGTTGCCTAGTAGGCTGACAAGTTCATTAATATGGTACCTAAAGGACAAGGGGAAAAAATAATACAACTCCAAGCCAAGTAGACAATAAATTAGGACATACAGCTGTCGAATATGCATACTGCTACAGTGCAAAAAGTTGCTAACAAGCTCATTAACTACTGATAACTAAACTATACCGTAATAGCATCTAACAAAAAATATAATAACACATGCATAAGAAATGATCTTCAGTTCATACTGAAGTTCCAGGTAGAGAATTGGCTTACGTTTTCAAGTCCAGGGATTTCATGTCTTCTGTAAGATTCCTTTTTTTCTCTGATGATCCTACAATGAGACCAATAGATTTCAACAAATTGCATTTCAAATCATTAGCTAAACATCAAATAATGGTATGACCAAGGAAAAGAAAAATAAGAGCAGCTATTGCTCATACCTTCTGAAGACTCTGGCCTGTCTCTAGCTGTTCTATACTTCTGAAAATTCATAAAGCTATTTTAGCTTAAGAAAGAAACACCTGATCCCATTAAATGAAATAGAACATAAGATAAAACCCGACCTGGAGGTGACTTTTCACATGATAGATGGTCAGGCCTTCAACATTCATGAGCTTTAAGATGCCTTTTGGAGTAGCTCCTGTAAATTAAAGTTATTTGTCAAAATGATAGAAAACCAAATAATAGCAAGAAAAAAAGACAATGTCGCTTGAAGAGCTACGCACGTTCACTACCACCCAGTTGATTGACAGCCTCCACAAATGCCTCATGAAGTTCTGGTGTCCAACGCATTCTGGGTTTGTTGGGTGGTGCCAGGGACAATGGATTACCAGCAGCATGAAAATCTTCATTTGATACTGGCTGATGTTGATGAACTTGAGGGTGGACTGGATAGTGTTGCCTTGGGATATCAGTAGATGGTTTCAACACCTGGTACATTGTCTAGAACTATTAAAAATAGAAAGAAGCCAGTTACCAAAAAGTAGATGAACAAAACAAGTTCCCTTATCCTTGATTTGTTTGGGAAGCAAATGACAACAGATACTGCATCTATTAGAACAATGAACAGAGCAACACAAGAACTAAAATAGTCCCGGGAAATTCATATTCTGCAACAATTTCAGGATCCACATGCATTGATGAAATTGTATATTTTGTTTATGTATGCTGCAATTTTGAGCGCCAGATGGCAAGAGACAACTGGTCATGAGGCTGCCCCTAGTGTTTCCAACATTTAATAATTGAGCCTCACAAGCCTTTGCCATACAGCACATATACCAAAATATATGTTAAATTGAGGAAAAAAACCTTTGGTCTGACATCTCTGTCATTAAGATCAGCAAGAACCTCGGACCAATTAACATCTGGACCATCATCAACAGAGATGAGCTGAGCTGCCCAATCATCACATGCTATATCATCAGTATTACTTTCCAGCAGACCTGTCTGCACAGGGTCATTTTCAGGAAAATCAACAAAATCCCGAAGTGGATCTATACACCAGGAAATACCCTTATTTTCCTCATGGTGGTTAATCCATGGTTTAGCTTGTATTTCTGACTCAGGAAAATGGGCTGCTGGCAATCTGGTTCCATCTCTTGATGATTGAGAAATGAATGGAGAATGTTGGGAATACCTTTCATGTGGTGAAACAGAAGAAATAAGCGTATTGTTGGTGAATCTGGAAGATGATGCAGATTTATGTGGTGCCATGGGATTAGACATCAGTTCCCTTTCCAAAGAAACCTGAAAAGAAGTGGGCGATTTGGAATACTTCTGTTTAATAGAGGTAGGAAGAACTGGAAAAGATGAGGATGCAGTAGCAGAAACTCTCAAGTTACTCAGTTGCTTTTGTGCCTGATCCCTGAATAAATATAGGGCCCATGCTCGTTATTTCATAAATTGAAAGTTCCAATCACTATCAGATACTCAACTTCCCAGGAACTTAGTCTTTGATGTGAAGAAAGCTGTCAATTAGAGTTTCTTAAACTCATATAACTCAAAACTATAGCACCTGAGAGAACGAAGTAGGTTATCATCAAATGTGGAAGATCAGATGGTGAAAATAACTCTGTTAAAAGAAGTTAAATCAAATAAAACCTAGATGGATAAACTTTAACTAGAGAAAAAACTGTTAGTAACGAAAAAAAACCAACAAATTACGCTGCAAACTGGAAAGAAGTCATACAGCTAGAATTAGGCACCAGTATTGAGTCAATCACAATCTGTTGCCCAACTGAACATATTATAACGTTTATATCAAGATCATATAATCACAAGCCAATCATTACAGAAAGACATTAATAAATTGCCAAATTAGAAGTCAATTCTGCACTTAATAAAACCTTCAAACTCAACAAGACACATGATAAGAGCTTAAAACCACAATAAAATTACCATTCAGTGAAAGAACATCAAGTTCATATCATCAAAATATCTACATAAAATGATTTACAAATATATCCTTCATGACAACACTACGGCACAAGAACTCAGTCAAAGCTATAAAATTACAACCAATTAGAAACATAAATGGAAATCAATCCCACAACACAAAACCACCAAACTGGCCTATTCTCCATCAAAAAGAAATACAACCCATTTATCAGCCAAAACAACACCAATAGCACAATAAAATTCAACATATGAAAAGAAACAGAAACTGGGTACTGCATATAATAAAGTCCTAAAATTTATCACGTTCGCAAAAATCTATAGCCTCTACTAAAAGGGGCATCGAGGAATCTTACTCTAAACTAAGTTCAAATCGGGATTGAATCCTGACAAGGCAAATGATTGGATAAACGTCGAGGTTCAGAAAGCGAACTGCACAAACAAAAATTCTTGATTGACGGACAATATAACTGTTAAGAGTTTCTTTATCGTATTCCCCTTGATATCAATAAAAATGTCACAACCTCTTTTAGAAGAATACGCATGTGGCTTCATTTGTTTTCCTCTATTAAATATTAAGAAACCTTTGGCGTACACCTAATGTTCTATAAAATCAAGATCGCAGCCGTTGGTTCCTATTAAAGTTTCCGAGATGGGATTGCGATGGCATTGTCAACGGTGGTGGTTTGAGGATAGATAAGATTAATTTGTAGGATGACGTGGGTGATGAAGAACGGCTCCTACCGGGAGCAATGACGTTTCCAGTACTAATTTAGCGGTTTCTTGTTCGAAGTGCCACTTGAGTTTGAGTTATGTCTGGATTTGGTCAAAATCTTGGATGTCAAGCTTGTGTTCTTTTGTATGTTCTGGTAATGATTGAAACTTCTTTTCTCCTGTTTATCACGTTTTCAACAACAAAAACATTTACGTAATCTTTCTCAAGTAGTGTATGTACGGCGCTCCTCTTTTAATGATTCCGGGTCACAGGAGGAGACATGGGCCGAGCCCAGTAAAATAGTTGGTACTCAACCTTTTACATTGAAGTAATATAGTAATTTTAATTATTTTAGTTTTTTTTTATTATTATGTGTGGACATAACAAAGAGTATGATTCGAGTTATGTTCTGCCACGATTCGAGTTACAACCACTTCGACATATGATTTACCCAATTAATTTTCACTGTTTTATGGGATCATAACACCATTAAACACCAAGCATAAACCGATGTGGGAGAAAGTTTTTTGTTTTTAAAACTCCAAAACAAAGCAGAAACCCTGCCCAGAACTAGAAGACAAAACAAACTGGGTGATAATCACGATCAATTCACTCGTTTGTTTGGTAATTATTGCTGTTAATCGAGCAAGAATATATCTCGACAAATTCCATAACCTTTTCCTATGTATGAACAGATACATACCAGGTTGAATTGAATAGTCATTCAATAGCACGAGGGCACGGACTCTTGACTTTAGTGTCCCATTTCCAAGTTGAGTGGAATCTTAAGAAACTGATACCATACTTCAATCTGAGTCGAGAAATCTATTGCTGTCATTATCATGTCTAGCTCTAGATTTTTCAGTTTCTTCGTAACTTCTTTGACACGTACGGGTAATTTCTCAATAAATCGACAAATAGTAGTTAAGAAAATTACTCGAGATAAAAAAAAATAAAGAAATTCAGTATAAAGTTATGATTTTTGCCGATCTTGCATGTGCTTAATCAGTTAATAAATTTAAAGTGAGTCGTTTTGTATTGTAAAACTGAGTGTTGCAGTCTTCCACCAACCCCTTAATTGGCAAAATGCAGTGGCCAGGCTGCCTTCTACAAATATTAAATTCTCATGATTTGAAATGAAGTTCAAGTGTTCATATGCATTCTCTTTGTCTCTTCTTTTGTCGGACAACAACTTGCTATTATTTTAAATTTACTTTCATATCCGTTTTCCTCGTAATATCTGAACTGAGCTAAGCAACTTGACAGCAGCATCCATCTTCATATTGCGCACACATTCTTTAACAGCGCATATTGGGAGTAGTTGAAAGCACCTTCGTATGAACTTGGAAGTGAGTTGGATTCTCCAGTTGAGGAGTCGATGGTGAAGGCGTCTGGCTGTGCGAATACATCTTTGAGAAAAGGAGCATGGAGTGCTGAATAGGACCAGAAATTGATTAAATATATCAAGAGATATGGCGTTTGGAATTGGACTGAGATGCCAAAACCTGCAGGTAATGAAAACACCCATAACATCTTTTGTGATTGAGGAAAGAGAAAGTAAATGAATCATGGTGATTAATCCTTCTTTGTTTCTCTTCTTCTAGGTTTACTGAGATCTGGAAAGAGTTGTAGACTTCGTTGGCCCAATATTAAGCGGGGAAACTTCAGTCAGGAAGAAGATAAAACCACAATCAAATTGCATGAAAAATTAGGAAATAGGTAAGTAATAATGATTAGAATCACATTTGATTTGTCATAATTTATCATAATCATGTCATAATTTGTGAAATTCTTCAATCATAACCAGAATTTGCAAGTTTATTGGAAATTTAGCAAATAACACTCTCTCTCTTTTTCTTCTTTCTTTCTAATTATACGTCCCAAATCAGATTTCTTTAGAGTTATAATATGAACTTATTAGTTTAGAATGTGAACTAGCTAGACTTAATTAATGCATTAAACTTACAAATTTAAATTTCTTACTTGAAATCTGTATCAATGCGGCCCATACGTGACAAATGATTATATATCCGGTGTGAAGTCCTTATTCTGCTCTTGAAATTTACCAAAACCAAATGACACAAGTGAAGGAATATTCAAAAGCAGTACTCCATGGATTGTGGGAGAGTGTATGCATGGATGATTATTACGGAGTAGCATTCGCATATCCTGAATTTTCACAGGTGGAGCTGCTAGAGGACACATATACTTCTTATGATGGTGGCTTTGATTTATGGGCTTAACTTGTGATCAACCATTTCAAACTTTTTCGATTGGGTTTCAAGTTTTGTATCAATAGTTTCGATGTGAATAAATTCAATGCAAAACCGCATGCTTCCATCAACTTTGCGCTTAATAAAATCCGAGATGGGTCATTTTTTATTCCAGAACTCAGTCTAGAAGTCTCTGCCACCTCTCTATGCAAATTTAAAATGCCAAAGCCGTCTTTTTCTGATTTCGACAGTCCGAGAACATATAAATTAACTTCAAATATGCATGCCTGTATACTATTGCTTGTCTTCTTTTAATTTTCTATTCCTCAACAACCGCAACATAACATACGTATTTTAATCACTGCTAAGCAGTTACACGTTATGACAAACTGTCTTCACGTTTAAATTATATCATTTTTGCTGGTTGATCAAAGCATTGATTTATACGAATGTGATCATTTGATAATGTCAAATTCGATGTAAGAACCAATTCCCTCAACAACGGCAGCTCATCAATCAGGTTGAACTTGAAGTATTTGTGATTTTTAATCCATAGTTGATTAGATCAAATGCAATTTTAACATGATGTTATTTTTATGAACACTTTACTAATAATGGTATAATTTTTATGTTCTCAAAATTAAGATGACCTCATTGGTACCCTTCTTTCTCTATTTATTTTCATTCTTCAAATTTATGAAACTAAGGGGTTTTATTGTAATTGATCGTGCCATATAGATAGCAGTCTTGATTCTTGAAATTGTGGAGGTTTTGTCATTAAACCAGAAAAAATGCCATAACAAACACAAACATCCTGGAAAAATTAGGACTACTTCGGCTTAAGAACATCCTGATGGATGAAATATACAAGGTATTTACTCGGATATAATAATAACATTTTTATTTTTTAAATATGTCTTATATATATATATATATATGTATTTATATTTATATTATTTTGCTGGAATTTAAAAATTCTTAAAAATAAAAAATAATTGGTGACAAGGAGAAAGGTATATTTTCCGAGCATATGCATGAAGACTTGATACTCCATTGAATTCTTTCAACAATTATAATGCTAGGATCTAAACAAGATTTTTGCCAATTAAAACAGCAGTCACCATATAAACAAAGACTAAAACTAGTATTCCTTAGTTGATTGTTTGTAGTGGTGCCAATGTACCTCGAAGAAACAGGAGGTTGAACCCACGATTCTTGGCTATGTTGATCGCAGAATGTGGAAAAGAAAAATGTCTAGGAAGATGGAGCTATTCTGTAGGTGCAGAATATGATCACCATATGCTTGTCTATAGTGCACTGTTGGAAGATGTTATTGATTTTGTTTGGGAGTCAGTTAGATTTAGAGAGTAGTCATTGGTTTGATTTCTATAAACAAATCTCTAGACTAGTAGATTAGGTACTATTTTGAATGTAATTGTGGTGTTATCTTCAGCCCAAATTTGGAGAGTTCTCTGCAAATCAAGTATTTTAGTTTGATTAATTTGTTGGATTCCAACAGAATTGGTATCCGAGCCAAGTTGCCATGGCCACTAGCAAGGAAAGTCTCTACAGACTAGAGTTGGAACTGCAGGAGGTGCTCCATGGCTTACAACGATCAACGATCCAATATGCGAGGAATGGAGGACAAGTTGAAGGAGGTCTTTGACTCCTTATCTGGATTTTGTTTGTCTAGGGAAAAATCATCCCAGTATCAAAAGAAGGGCTCTAGCTCTCGAGGAGGGTCCAGTCGGAAGGAGGGATCTTACCAGTCAAACTACACCAGATTCGCCAAGATAGATTTTATTTATTTATTTATTTTTTTGCGGCGATCCGACAAATTGGTGGGGGGGGGTGCGGCGGAGAAAAAGTTGGCGTCAGCCTCTTTCCATTTAAGGGTAGAAAGTAAATCGGTGGTGGCAATGGCTTGAGAGGGTCCAAAGGGATGAAGGAATGGAAATTACATGGGTTTTTTTCGAGCGTGTGATCATGATCCGATTCTGCCATACAAGCTATGAATGTTTTGATGAAGCGTTGTCCAGAGTGAAACAAACAAGTACTCCTCTCAAGGATTACCAACATGACTTTGAGATATTGGCTAATTGGGTGGTTGGGTGGCCTCAATCTGCTCTCGTGGGAACCTTTTTAGGTGGTCGACGTGACGAAATTACAGATGAAGTGCGAATGGCTCAGTACGAAACGAAGGCAAGGAAGCATAGAAGTGGCATGAATTGTCCCATCAGCGCGACTTCTCCCAACTGCGGTACCTGCAACATCAAGTACAGCACCAAAACAAGCAGTTGGCTCTCCAGTTAAGCGTTTGTCATGGGAAGAGATGCAACAAAAGCGAGAAAGAGGTCTGTGCTTCAATTGTAATGACCGATTCACTCTTGGCCATAAATGCAAGACGTCACAACTTTCCACAATCAACTTTTCATAATCGAATGTTGAGAAAATGAAAATAATAAAGGTAAGATCAACAATAATACCACAAAATCTGGCCCGATAATCAAAGAATTGGAACAAAAAGTAGCAGAGGAACAAGCAAAGATCACTCTCCATGCTTTTAAAGGTTAGAAAAGGCCATGCACCATAAAGCTGCAGGCTTTCATTGGCAAATACCCAATGACAGTATCTGTAGACAGCGGCTCTAGCCATAATTTCGTGAGCCATCGAGTTGCCCAACAACTTCACTTGTTCGCAACTCCCACAGAAAGCTTTAATGTGAGAATTGTAGATGGAGGTCAGTTACTTTGCTAGCAAAAGTACGAGGCTGTACCGTTGGAGATTCAAGGATTTTTTTTGTTTGGTTAGTTTATTTTCTCTACCAAACATTACAAGGGTGGTTGGTGGAATTGGGTCCGGTACTATGTGACTGGCAGCATATGATAATGAGGTTTAATTGGCAGGGGGAGCCACAATTACTACATGGCAAAAAGGATTTCCCTTTGGCAATAATTACTGTGCAGTCTCTTGAAAATGAGAAGTTGAGGCTGGGGGCACTTTATTTGCATCAGTTGTCAAAGAAGCCCTATAAATTAAGGTCAATACTCCACAATGCCTACAGGAATTGATAGAGTTTCAGAAACCACGCTCTTTGCCTCCCTCAAAAGAAGTGGACCACCGAATTCCACCGAAGAAAGGAGTTTCAGTTGTTAATGTTCGTCCTTGCCAATACGCACACTATCAGAAAAATGAAATAAAGCTACAAGTAACTGAGATGCTAGAAAATGGGACCATTCGCCCTAGTCATCATCGGTCCAACTAGCTAAGAAAAAAGATGGATGTTGGCGCTTCTTTACAGATTATAGAGCCCTCAACGAAGCAACAATCAAGAATCATTTTCCTATTCCGATGGTAGATAACATGATTGACGAATTGCACAGTGCCAAGTACTTGGCTAGAAGAAGCAAAGCCAAGCAAATAAAAATTGTAATAATCTTCCTTAAGCTATAGACAAAATACAGAAGGTTATAAGTTGGCAAAAGGTTTCATTTAATGAAGAAAAAAAAAGCATTCATAAACCATTCAGTAGCCAATCCACTAAAGGAAAAGAAATCACCAATACCAACACATACCATTTCCATAACTTTAAATCCTATGTGACATGATTTTGCAATTTGTTCCCAATTTAGCTAAGAATTAACAAACCTTTTGTGCAAATAATTGTAATAAACTCAATCATAATAAAAGTTTTTTTTATACCCTTTCCCTTTTACTCCTCATTCTCTTCCTCATTGTGATCTTCCTTTCCCTTCCTTGAAATGGAGTTTAAGTTTTTTTTGGGTAGAATCATTTAGTTCATGTGGATTCATTGGCATTGATTTTAATTTTTGATATTCCAATAATGTAATCAATGAGTTTTGATTTAAGATCTCTGTAAGCTTATGTAGAGCAAGAGTTCAACTGACAATATCTAAAGAAGTAGAGCTTATGAATTTGGAGAGTTCGTTTGTGCAGATTAGGATTCTCTAATTCTATTTCCAATATTTGAAGAACTAAGCTGGATACTCTTTGAACAAGACTCAAAATCACTGATTTTCTTGGTAACTAGAGCTTCTACAGAGTCTACAATTTGGATCATGACATCACTTGCACTAGTTCCTTTCCTGTCCACCATGCCATTCCCTTATTCCACTGTTACTTTTGTTATGACAACCTTCATTTTTATTGATGTGTAGTAACAAGGTCATTCTAAGAGCTGGTTTAGATGCATTTAGTGATGCAGACATGGATTAAAAAATCAGTTAAGGTTGTTAATATTTCTAGTTAGTAAAATAGAAGAATTAGCTAAAAGCTTGCTTGCTTTCGAGGGCTATATATTGGCACATACAAATCGGTTTCTACCAGATAATTACTGAAAACTCCTTTGGATTCTTGTAATCTTTATTCTTCATAAAAAAGCCTTACTTCTGTGTTTTATTCTTTGGATATAAACCAAGTGCTAAACCTTGCAAAAAGGTGTTCTTTTGATTTCTTTGTTTGTTCTTAAATCAATGGTGGTTAATCAAGTGAGTGTGAATTCAATTCTTGCTTGAAACTTAATAAACTGGTATCCAATCTTGATAGGCAAGGATTCATGGCTTATACAAGATTTGATGTTGAGAAACTTACTGCAGAGGCTGACTTTTAACTTTTGGAGCTTGAAAATGTAAGCCTTGTTGGTTCACATGAGGCTTTGGAGGTGTAAAGAGTCTACCATCAATAATATTAAAGAAAAAGAAGAAAGATTTGTTAAGAAGGGCATATAGTGTAATTGTTTTAAACTTGGGAGATGAAATACTCAAAGAATTATTAAAGTAAACTACAGCTGTTAGTTTATAGTTAAAGCTTAAGAGTTTTTTCATGACAAAGTTTTTAGCTAATAAGTTATATCCAAAGAGCCAATTATATAATTTTATCATTTAACTTAATATTACAATGTACTAACACCTCGATAACTTTAACAAGATCATATTTAATCTTCAGAATTCAGATATCATGGTAAAAGATGAAGATCAAGCCCTTATGCTCTTTATGTCTTTACCAAGCTCTTATAAGCATTTTGTGGATGCCTTCATGTTTGGTAGAGAGTCTTTGTCAATAGATGATGTAAAGGCTGCTTTATATATATATATATATATATATATATAAATTATAGAAGATAGAAACTTAAACAATGGTGAGGACATGTGAGCTTCAGGAAGAATAGAGAAAACAAATCAAAGCAGATCCAAGTCCAAAATCAAGAAGAAAGAAAAATTTTATCATTGTAACAAGGACGGACATTATAAAAGGAATTGTCTAAAAAGAAAAAGAAGAAGAAGAAGAAGAAAAACTACAAATGCAATAGTAGCCATAAGGTCAAAAGATGCCTCGAGTGATTTAGTTTCATTAAATAAGGGGTATGAAAATGCTAATGCATTTGTTGTGTCTTCAAGGGAATATTCAACAGACTTATTCAGTAAAGACTATGGAGTAAAAGATCTTCTCATTGCTTCAATGATGATCCTATAGGTTAGGTTAGTGGATTATTGACTCAGGTTATTCATTTCATATGTATTCAATAACAAGTTATTTAAAGCTTAAGAAGCTTTGAAGGGGTGAAAAGTTCTAATAGAAAACAGTAATGCATGCACTATCGTTGAAATTCGAACAACAAGGCTTAAAATGCACCATGATTCGAACTCTCCACCAAGTCAGATATGTCCCTGACTTAAAAAGAAACTTGATTTCTTTGGGAATGTTTGATAGTCATGGTTGTACTTTTAAAGCTAAAAAAGGAAACTTAAAGGTTCCTAAAGGCTCATGGTTTTAATGAAAGGAAAAAGAATAAATGGATTGTATATGATGATTTGATTTATTGTAAAAAGTAGTACTACTATGTTATCTGAAACAATACAACATAAAACAAAGCTATGACATTTAAGACTGGGACATATTAATGAAAAGAGTCTTAGAGAACTTTGGAAGGACTATCAAGAAATAAGAGAATTGAATCATTAGATTTATATAAAAACTGCATTCTTTGCAAGACATCGAGAGTGAAATCTAAAGAGAAAGAACACTAGACGAAGAAGACTCTAGATTACGTACATTATGATCTTTAGGGTCTAACTCATGAGTCATCTCTTAGTGGTGGTAGGTTTTTTTTTCAATTTTTTTAGATAATTTTTCAAAAAAGTAGAGATCTATATTCTTAAACTTAAACATGAATTTCTTGGCAAGTTTAAAGAATGAAAGACATTGATGGAAAATCAAACAAGCAAGAAAAGTAAAGAGACTAAGAACAGATAACGGATTGGAATTTTATAGGAAAGAGTTTAATCAATTTTGCAAAGAAAACGGCATCGCTAGGCATAAAACTATAAGGCGTACACCTTGGCGAATGGATTGGCAGAAAGAATGAACCAAACTGTTCTTGATAAAACCATATATATGCTGATAAATTTGAAGTTGGCTAAAGTATTTTAAGCAAAAGCTATTAGCACAGCTTGTTATCTTGTGAAAAGAAGTCCATTTGTAACTTTTGGGTTCTGAACACTAGAAGAAAAATGAAAGGGAAAGTCTACAAATTATGAAAATTTGAAAGTCTTTAGATCCTACTTGTTCACACATAAAAACAAGGCAAACTTGATCTTAGAACAGTAAAAAGTATGTTCATAAGCTATCCAAATGGCGTCAAAGGCTATAAAATATGGTGTAGAAATGTCAAGCCAGCCAAATGTATAATCTGCAAAGATGATGTTCTTCAATGAACACGTGATGCTTCATCCAACTAATGAACCTAGTAACAACAAGCTTAGAAACAAACCTAAATTTTGTTTTTTGTACATTTTGGAGTGGAGAAGCATAGTAATGATCATGGTAAAGACCAAAACAAAAGGGAAGGTGATGAAATTCAACCATTAGAATATTCTTCATCATCAAAATGACAATTAAAAGAATAGCAAAATCTACACAATTATAACTTGGCGAGGGACAAAAAGAGGAGACAAATCAGGTCCTCAAACAAGTATGCACTTGTAGATCTCATGGCCTTTGCACTAATGTTAGCATAATACTTAGATACTAATGAGCCAAAACCATATAAAGAAGCCATGAGTATTAGCGATGCAATGATACAAAAGAAAGCCATAACAAAAGAGATAAATTCATTAAGTAAAAAGAAAACCTAAAAATTGATTCTTGGACTAGATAAGAAGAATATTGTCACATGTAAATGGATTTATAAGATAAAAAAGTTGCATCAGGAGCTAATTGGCTAAGGTTTAAAGCAGGACTAATAGTCATGGTTTTTTCCACAAGGACAAGGTATATATTTCAAGGAAGTCTTCTCCCTTGTAATGAAACATAGCTTTACAAGAGTTCTTTTAGCTCTAGTTGCTATTTTAGATTTGGAGTTAGATCAAACTGATGTAAAAATTGCTTTCTTACATGGTTGGTTAGTTGGACAGATCTTCATGGAGCAGCCTGAAGGTTATAAAGTATTTGGTAAAAAGACTATATATACCTTCTTGAAAAGTCATTATATGGCTTGTAGTGATCTCCTAAACAACGATATAGAAGATTTGATGAGTTTATGCTAACCTAAACGTGTACAAAAAGCAAATATGACAGTTGCGTATATTACCAATATCTCTAGCATGTTGAAGCTATGTTGATAACATGCCTATGGCATGTAAACAGAGGATAAAAATTGAGAAATTAAAGACTTTGTTGAGTGACAAATTTGAAATGAAGGATCTAAGAGGTGCCAAGAAGGTTCTTGGTATGAAAATACATAGGAAGAGAAGTGGTAAATTCTCCTTTCTTAATTAGAAAACTCTGTCACCAAGATATTGCATAGGTTTAAAATGATTGAAAGTGAACCTATGCATACTCCTCTTATAGTTCATTTTAAACTCTCAATGCAACAAGTACCATCAAAATAAGAATAACGGTCTACAATAGATCAAATACTTTATATACAAGTAGTGGGAGGCTTGATGTATGCGATGGTGTGCACTAGGACTAATTTGGCTTTTACATTAAGTGTTGTCAGCAAGTATATAAGCAGCCTAGGCAAACAATATTGGTTTGTCATAAAATAAATTCTCAAATGTCTTACGTTAAGGTTTATTCTATGGAAAGCATGAATATGAGACAAGTGAAACTCTAATGTATGTGGACTCAGATTTTGTTAGAGATTGTGATAGAAGAAGATCAACTATTGGTTACTTATTCATTCTAAATGAATGTTTGATTAGTTGGAAGTCAGTTTTGTAACTTGTTGTAGCTTTGTCATCAATTGAAGCTAAATTCGTGGAAGTTATTAAGGCTGTGAAGGAGTCTAAGTGGACAAGAGGCTTAGTTGGTGAATTATGGAAGGAATCATATGCAATTCTCATTTTTTTTTGCGACAATTAGAGTGTCATTCATCTATGTAGAAATCAAGTATATCATGAGAGAACCAAGCATATAGATGTGAGAAACTATTTGATTAGAAATGAAGTGTTATGATTGAAAAAATTTACACTAAGGTGAATCCGTCTTACTGTTAACCAAAGTTTTGTCTACTACTAAGTTTAGTTTGTGTCTAAATTTGGCACATGTAGGTGATTTTTGAGATGGTTGACTTAACGAGCATTCAAGGAAGAGAAGCTTCTACAGACAAGAAGAAGATTTGTAGATGATAAGGTGTCTTTAGAAGTTGGTTTGGATGCATTTAGTGATGCTAACTTGGATTTGAAAACAAATAAGGTTGTTAATATTTAGCAAAACAGAAGAATTAGCTAGAAAACTTCCTTGCTTTTGGGGGCCATATCTTGGTGCATACAAATCGGTTTCTAACATGCGAGTACTTGTTGAAAAGCTGAAAAACTCCTTGATTCTTGTAATCTTCATTCTTCGTAATAAAGCCTTTCTGCTATGTTTTGTTCCATGAATGTAGGCCAAGTGTTAAACCACGTAAAAGATCTTTCTTGATCTATTTGTTTCTTTTGATTTCTTTGTTTGTTCTTAATTCATTGGTGGATAATTAATAGAATGTGAATTCTATTCTTGCCTACGTAATGTTTGTTTCTCGTGAAACAAACAGAGATTACTACGCTTATGGCCTTACTCAGAACTCACTGCTCAACGATGTTTGTTTCATGAAAGATTTGTGTGTGGTATGTGTGATTTCGATGACGATGAAGAGTGACCATACATGTTTCGTCTACATGTTTGTCATTTCTTCTTGTTTTAGTGGCAGTCATTATTAAAAAAAGAAATCCAATATTCTAATTTGTACAATGCTACTTGCTTTTGTTCATCTTTATACGCAACCGAGCCAAGATAACGAATTTTCACAAATTTAATTCAACTATTCCATCAACTTGTACATTAATTTAAAGCATTTGGTTTAGAATAATTTTGATCTATGCATATGTTTGTATAAACTACTATACCACTATGTTGGCCTCTAGCATACCCGAGCAAAGACCTTTAAACACCAAACATAAACCAATATAGAGAATTTTTTTTTAAAAAAAAACTCCGAAGCAAAGCAGAAACACTGCCTAGAACTAGAAGACAAACAAAATGGGAGATAATCACGAGCAATTGACTTGTTTGTTTGGAAATTATTGTGAATGGTGGTTCAAAATTTACAATGCATCAGGATGCTATCATTTTTTCTTTCATGGCTTTTGATCAAAGCAAAGCTGAGTTGGTCAATTCAAAAGTTAGTTAATTAGCTAGAAGTCAGTTTGTTGGTTAAGCAGTGTAACAAGAAATCACTGAATAGAAGCTAGCAAGTAGCTGATAATTGAGAAGGATCGAAGGAGAGAAAGAAAGCAAGAGTGAAGGGATGCGATTAAGGGTGTTCTTCATCTGTTCATGTTTTCTGCACATTCAAGTTTCTGAATTCTATTAAATTCGGTCGTGATTCCTTGAATTACTTCTGTTTTTTGTTCTTCTGTACTTATCCAATTGAGTAGTTCTTGAATGCTTTGGGTGTTTAAATGGTCAGTGATTAATCTGGATTTCTTTGCTGGTATTCTTGCTTGGTTATTGTGGTTTCAATACTGGTGATCTTCCCTTGTTGAGGTCCCTTGCTCTACAATTATTACTGAAAATATGTCTCCAAATTCCACAACCTTTTCCCGTGTATTAACAGATACACATCAGATCGAATAGTCATTCAATGCCAAGAGGGCATACACTTTGACTTTGATAATCCCATTTCCACGTCAATGGCCAAACTTTCAAGATTGTAATCTTAAGAAACTATGACTTTAGAAATCAATCTAAGACAAGAAACATATTGTCGTCATCACCATGTTCTGGTTCTCAATTTTTCAGTTTCTACGTAACTTGTTCGACACGTACAGGTAATTTCTCAATAAATCAGCACCACAGTTGTTAAGAAAATTACTAAAGATTAAAATATCCACAAATTCAATACAAACTAACGATTTTTCTCGGTATTTCATGTGCTTATTTAATTAATAAATTTAAAGTGAGTTGTTTTATAACGTACGACTTTGTCTTGCCGACTTCCACCACCGGGCTGCCTCCTGCAAATATTGAATTCTCATGATTTGAGATAAAGTTGGAAGTGTTCGTATGCCATACGTTTTGTTTGTGTCTTCTTCTTTCCTCTAACAACAAGTTGCTATTATTTTAAACTTGCTTTCATATTCTTTTTTCCTTTGCGATGAGCTAAACAACCAGACGTCAGCACCCTTCTTCGTATGTATGTATACATATTCTTCAACAGGGAGTAGTTGAAAGCAACTTTGTATGAATTTCTCATTTGACAAGAATCCCTGAAACTGGCGACAAACCTTTTGGATGTCAAATTTGATGTACGAACATGTGGTTAATTCGTGGAAACTTGTGCCCTTGTGAGGGTTAATTCGTGCGTTCTTTCGCGAGTGAACTGTGATTAATTGTAACAGTCCAGCCTCTCAACAATCAAACAAATACCTTTTGCTATAAATCCTCGTGGGAATCAGCAATCCATACACACATAAGAAATGAACTCCCTCTGGTACCACTGCATTAGCTCGAGTCCAGTATAAACCCACTAACCAAGTTCGCGTCACCACTCACCTCTCATATTGGGTCCATGTCACACTCCTGCATGTCACAAACTCCCTCTCATATTGGGTGCATGTCACACTCCCGCATGTCACAAACTACCTATTCCACATGCTTCAATCTTCTTCTTCGATGGCTGAAAGCTTTAATAAAAGAAATTTCTGTAATATATAATTTTTAAAAAAAATTTAAGTGTGTAATTATATTACGATAATATTATTAATATAGTGAAATTATTTAATTATAAAATAAAAAAAATATTATTAATAATACGTAATTAAAGAATAAAATTTTTATTAATTTTTTATTTATTATTAATAAATATATATTTTTAATTTATTAAAATAATATTAACATCGTACAGCCCTCCCCTCCTGGAAGATTTTCTCTCAAATCTATTAGCGCCAAAAGAGAATACTTTTCGGTGGGACCCCGTGGAATACACTGTTTCTTTTCCTAGGAAGTCAGTCAGCCCATTGAAAAGTCAACTTTGAAACGCGTTTTACTATTAGATCGGACTATAAACACATCTGTCATCAGCTTAATACAACCTGGAAGTGAGTTAGATTATCTTTGTGAGGTCTCGATGATGAAGGCTTCCGGCTGTACGAATACATCTTTGAGAAAAGGAGCATGGAGTGCCGAAGAAGATGAGAAATTGATTAATTATATCCAGAGATATGGCATTTGGAATTGGACTGAGATGTCAAAACCTGCAGGTAAAGAAAACATGCGGGTTCTTTGGTTATAAGAAAAGAGAGAGTATATGAATCATGGTGATTAATCCTTCTTTGTTTCTCTTCTTGTAGGTTTACAGAGATCTGGAAAGAGTTGTAGACTTCGTTGGCTGAATTATCTGAGGCCGAATATTAAGCGGGGAAACTTCAGTCGGGAAGAAGATAAGAAGATAATCAAATTGCATGAAAGACTGGGAAATAGGCGAGTGTTGCTTTCATACACAGGAATCGCATTTAAGTTTATCATAATTTATCAAGTTTCTTGGAAGCTTAGCAATTAACTCTCTCTTTTTCTTTTTAGTTATATTTCTCAAATTACATTTCCTTGGAGTTACAACATGAACTTCTAGTTTGGAATGTGAACTTGGTAGACTTCAAACTTAATTAATAATGCCCCCCTCTTCCATATAACAAGATGTTCTAAACCATAGCTGAGGATTCCAAGATAGTGTAAGATTATGTATCTAGTGTAAAGCATTTAACTACTGTCTTCTCCACATCAGATGGTGTAAAATTGCAGCAAGACTACCTGGCAGAACAGACAATGAGATTAAAAATCACTGGCACACCCACTTGAAGAAACGCTCGAAGAACAACCTGGTGCCATCAACTAGTCCGAAAAGAAGAGAAAACGCCATTGCAGAAACCAAACAGAACGATCCACCTACAGTTGATCCCAATTCTCCAGAAGCATCAAACTTGGATGGTTGCGACTGGCCTCCAAGTCCTTATCCTGCTCTTGAAATTTACCAAAACCAAATGACAGGAGTGCACAAATATTCAAACGAAGAGCTCCAACGATTGTGGGAGAGCGTATATATGGATGATGATTTCGGGGTAGCATTCCCATATCCTGAATTTATGGTATTGACTTCACAGGTGGAGCACCAGCTAGAGAACACATATACTTTCTATGATGGTGTCTTTGATTTATGGGCTTAACTCTTGTATTTGTATGTGTTTCAATTATCTCTGCGTTTGCACAATTCTCCTTTTCATATATCACAGTTTTTGAAGTTTTCCAATGTATGAATAATTATTTAAGAGTTATTTAAAAAGAATATAACTAAATAATAAGTGAAGCAACTTTCATTTACTATTTATTATAGAATAGAAAATTTTTACTAATTTGAATAACCATTCATACATTTAAATAAATTTCACGTTTTTGCTTTTGAAAAATCTTGAAGGAAAGAAAGAAATTGAATTATTTATGGGATAATAATGTATGGGTGCCGATAGTTCTACACATTTACTAGTGAAGACATTCATTTGTGTATTTACAACAACTAAGTTCCTAATCCCCTATGAAAATGACGAACTTTCATTATGACATTGAAGTTTGATATCGTAATATTAATATTAAAGAGTACTTACCAGTTCAGTTGATTTGTCATGCAATGACACAAAGGGATGGACTATGACTTGGTGTTTTATTTCCAATTTCATCGGCAACTTGCAACATCATAATACCAGTCAGCATTAGCATTGCAAGTAATATTCCTGTCCTTATCATGTTATCTTCTTCATAATGTTTTTCTGAAACTTCTTTGAAGCTTGCAAGTAAATTCTCGATAATTCAACCAATCATCATCACCAACTGTAAATATATTTAATGATTAAAAAAATTTTATATTTTCAGTGCATCATTTTTTAAATTCATAAATTTAATTGCATATGAATATTAAATTTATTTACTAAAAATGTATTTAATTTGTAATAATATTTATAAACTTATATTATAACTATAAATAATAATATTTTTTATTTTATTTGATAGTCAATTTATTTTTTTAAAAAAATTAAAATTATTAAATAAATATAACTAGTTATATGAATTACGATAAATATAAAATTATAAATTAATATACCTACGAAATAAATAAAAATATTTATAATTAGGATGATGTCAAAAATAATAATAATTATAATTTTTTAGCGTATGCATGAAGAAGCAGATACTTCTTCTGTTAGCTAGCATATGCATGAGTACAGTCTTAAAGAATATATAGGTCAACTTGAAATTACTAGATTATTATTAAACCTAAGTCATTGTTTGGAAAAGGTATTGAACAATTAAAGATTATATGACAGATGATGATGAGAGGGCAGACTGCTAAAGACAAGTGATCTTTCTTTTTAATAGATTAAGAGAATGCCAAGACAGAAGCTGCTAAGGTCGAATTCTGGGCATATAAGCATGCAGATAAAATTAAACTACTCAAATATGAGATGGTATTAAAAACAAAGAAAGATATGTGAAAACAAAAATGAAGAACTAGTTAAATCTATGCGAAGGGAAACTATGAACATCTTCAGTATGGAAGCAAGACATAATATTTTGGTAAGGCCGCTCTTACAGCAAGAAAAAGTCTGGAATGGAATTCAAGTAAGCTAAATGATGAGTAACATCATTCCCTTCTCTGAAAACATGTGAATCTGACAAACATTGTGAACATAAGCAGAGTCCATTTTTCCATTCCACCAATTCAAAAGAGGCTGAGGAGTAAGGCGACCATTTTTTCCAACTGCAAAAATGAAAGCATTAGAGTCGCTTTCAGTCCAGAAAGTCCCGGCCGTTTATGAAAAGTCCTAAAAAAGAGCACAGGCTGAAGACCTTTCTATCGTTCTTATTGATATCAAATCTTGAATTTGATCACGGAGGCTGACATGGCTTTTCTGGGCAATTATCTCCCTCTGTTCATAGTTGATCACCAATCATGTTTAGAAAAGAACTCGTTTATCAACTCAGCGCATTGTGATCAAGGTAGGAGGACTCGCAGCCTTTGCAGCCGACAGTAGCGTCTCTTGACCTCCTTATATCCATTACATACGAAATACCACAAGACATCTGATCCTTTAAACTGTTAGGATACATAACCTCTTTTTTTTCAAAAGGTTTTATATATATATATATATTTTAATAGATTCTCTTATTTATTTTTATTAGTAGTTTTTTAAATTTATTTGGTGAACAACAAATAATCATTGGAATGTAACGAGGAACTAGGCAATTACAAAATATTAATAACCAACAACAACAGAAAAAAAGAAATCTATCCAGAAACCCCATCGGCAATCAATGTCTTCTTTGCTCAAGCATGTGCACGGGCCACCTTTGTAGAGACAACTTCAGCTCCAAAGGATGCTGCCAAGAGATATTTGTTGGAACGAGGCCTTTATATTCTTCTCCATGTATCATTGAATTTCCAACTCATTAGATCTACAATTTCACACAATAAGAAGCAAAAATATTATTGACCCAGCTCTCGTCATCCAGCATATATTAACTGACCTATCACGAAACAAGATCGACATTATAGAAACTTCGTTAGGTATGCTGCAAATAAAGTAAGGCTAAGCCACAACAAACCTGAATTTCATGTGGCCATCAACGATTTTGATAGTTGGTGAAATCCCTAGCTTTGGACATTCCCAGATTCTAGGATTTGGCGTTGTAAACCCAATACTTGTCAACTCAGGCAATTCAAAGAGAAGCAATGTGTGTAGCTTTGACAACAGGCATTCGTCTGTTCTGTTTCTACCGGGTTTAACCACGGTCTTCAGACTATCACAAAATTTGATTTCCAGGACTTGAAGGTTTTCTGGAATCTGGGATGAAGAGAAAACATATTCGAGCTTCCGGCAACAATCCAGATGCAAATGTTTGAGGTTCTGAAAGTTCACAGTTTGAAGTTTCTGATTGAATAATGTCCCTAGTTTAGGCAGATTTGAAACACATAAAATCTCTAGCTTTTCACCCACTTTGGCATCTGTTTTCTCACAGAAAATGCTTTCCATTTCACCGCACCCTGCCATCCAACAACCTTTCATCTTCGTCAAACTGCCTGCATCTAGATCAGACATGGATTTCATGGATTCATGCTGGATCAGAGAAATATATTCTATGTTCTTTAGCATATCCTTCAGACCAGCAGAAAAGCTATTAAATCCGCGGATTTCCAATAACTTGGCATCCTTGTTATATTTTTTAGCGCGATGGTAGAAGTCACCGAACATAACTTCATCACTGTCATAAGGATAGTCATGATGCCCATCTATTTTTTGCTCAATTGGAGAACAAAAAGGCGAAGATACTTGCTTTACGCATACCTCTTGGAACTCGGGATTTTCTTGTAGAAGCTGGAAAATTTCACTATCATTCAGCAATATGGAAGGCTTGAACGTACCGTATTGACCTCTGTTTATATCCTTGCTTTGTGATTTTACCTTCTCCTCGTCAGTGTCTCTTATAACCTTCAGAGTCGTCCTTTCTAGTATATCATCGGGAAGTTCTTTGATTCCAGTCTTCGTTATATCAAGAACATCAAGTTTTGGAAAGTCATCCAAGCTCGGCAACTCAACCAAATTACCGCAGCCTGATAAGTCAAGCACCTCAAGATTTACAAGCCCTTCCATCTCTGGCAACTTTTCCAACGATGAACAGTTCTTAAGCAAGAGCTTTCTGAGGTTACCAAGATTGGAAAGGGAAGGTAATTGTTTAAAATTGGTGCCAGATGCATCAAGTATTTCAAGGTTTTTTAGTCCCGCAAGGGACGGCAGTTGTTTAAGTTTAGAACAATGGCTCAAATAAAGTTGAGAGAGAAAGCGAGGGATGGCAGGATTGTCTGAATCTCCTCTTTGAGGTACTTCGTGAAAGTTTCCGAACTTGACCCCAGAGAGATCAAGAATTTGGAGGCCATGTAACTGCTTTAAACTAGGAACCCCACGTACCATATGACAGCCTCTTAATAGGATTCGTGACAGGTGTTGGAGATCAATGAATTTTGGTAACCGTACAATTTTGGTGTAGGAAAGGTCAATCATTCGAAGATGCTGATGGGCTGAAAAATCTGTCTCTACAAAACCAGAAAAAGAGGTAGCGCCAGAAAGATCAATTATTTCAAGGCTACCAAGATCTTTTAGACTAGGCAGTTTTTTTAACCGAGAACACTCTCTAAGGATGAGGAAACGTAGCACGCTTAGTTTGGAAAGCGGAGGCAGTGATTCCATCTGGCATCCGGAGAGGTTAAGACTTTGAAGTTGAGCCATTTCTTCGAACAGCTCGCGTGGAATTTCCTTTAGAGAGCTTGCCCCAGATATTTCAAGAACAACCAAGTTCTTAAGTTCGTTGATGTGAGTGATATCATTCAACATATCACTACTCCTCAGAACAAGCAGCTTCTCTGGATAAAATAACAGCTTCTTCAGCGTAGAGGTAGAAGAGACTAGTGATTTCAACCTGGAATTGAAAATTGCAAGAACCTTAAGTTTCCCCATTCCTTCAAAGAGTTTTTCACCGACTTCTTGGCAAACACGACTACCATCAATCAGTAGTGTGGAAACTTCGTCCTGCCACTTCCTAGGATTACAGAGTGTTTTTATCATACCATCCATCCATGCAATTCTCCCGACATCCTTGCATTCATCGTTCAATACCACGCTAGGCAATCCCAGACTGCATGTCCCTCCAAGTTCTCGAGGACAGCAATCAATCATGTTGAATGCCGCTCTCTCAGCAACAATCATATTATCCTCTTGTATCTTCAACATGCCCCGATCTATAAGCTCCATTAGTACATTATGTGCCTTCTGATATGCGTTGTCAATACGATGAAGGGGATCAAAACAGCCTTCCAATATCCAGTGACTGATCAATTCATTGTAATCTACGCCACCATATTTGCTGGAGAATTTAATGCTATGACAAAAGCAGCTTTTTAGAACAGTGCTTGGCAACATTTCATATGCGCAGTAAATTATAGGATTTACGCCTTTAGCTGCAATCTCATAATTAGCAGCTTTTTTTAAAGCTCTTTCAAATTTCAAAGTCCCAGAGTCGTCCTCTCTAGTGGTGTATTTCAAGGCTTGTGCTATCATAGTGATCGCAGCAGGCAAGCGCATGCTCTTCTCGGCTATATCTTGAAAGAGTTTATCAAAACGATGAACATCTGAAACCTCTTTCTCAACGCTTTCACGCAGTAAAGTTATAGACCCTTCCAGAGAAAGGGCCCTGAACTCGATCACCTTATACTCAGGAGGGGTATTTGTAACCTCAGTCTCCGTTTTAGTCCGCTGAGCATTAGGGGCTGTAATTATAGTTATAAGATTATGATTGTTAAAAGAAGGAAGCAAATCTCCAAAATGTGGCATTACTAATTTCAGCAGTTCATCTTCATTCATTTTGTTTCCACAATCGTCCAGAACCATCAGAAGATCTTTCTTTCTTCCAGGTGACATGACTCTCTTTTCTTGAATTTTTCCTTCAACCATCACGTCAGGGCTTTCCTTGTTCTGCTCCTTCTGCTCTGCATTCTCCTCTTCTTCTTCCCATTCTTCGGTAGTGGAACTCCGAGATAATAATTGCCTGAAAATGGCCTCTTCAATCAAGCTGCGGGCTTTGGTTTCGTACTCCTCAGTCACGGATAACCAGAGAGTGGCATAGCACAAACCATCGCTGATTGCAGATTTACTTACCTCCCTTGCCATCCAGGTTTTCCCAGTCCCAGTATCCCCAACAAGGACAATTGTTGAGACGCTGCCCCCTTTCAGCAGTTGTAATATGCAATTTTTCCGTTGTGTAGTTGTTCCCAAGTCCTCTTCTCTTGTCGCAGCGTCCATTGCTGCTGCAAAAATATCAAAAACTAAAAGTGAATCTGTCTCCAACGTATGTAAGATTCTGAGAGATGTCAACTTATTATGCTTACGTAAATTGATGCCGATGGAGTAACAAAAAAACCAATAGTAAGAATTTAAACATCTTCAGATCAATAAATTTAACCAAAATGACCGTCGATAATCAACAGGAAACAAAACGAATCCTCTTGGTGACAATTCAGTTTCCTCTGAAAGGATTTAGTGAAAGAGAGAGCAGTAAGCCGCGGACAGAGCGAGAGCTCCCTAAGCCAAAGAACAACAAGAAGCAAGAGAAAAAATCTACCTGAATCTCTAAGAAATAACACAGGAGTTGGAAGATATTACACACGGGTGAGAAAGATGTTGGAAAGGTTAGTATAAGAAGAAAGATAGAGAAGAATGGGGATACAGATGCACAAGGAGACAGACTTCTTTGAAAACTCTACTGGCATTAAACATTACTGCATATTTTATTGATTTTGCAACCTAACAAATTGGCTCTTGTCATCTTCCTTCCCTCAGTTCTCTCCAGAAAATAATTTATTCTTGTAATTAGCAGTTAAATTAAGTCATCAACAACTATATTCGTTCACACAACGCAAGATTAAACAAAATCAAGTGGTCATATAAAATATTGTATGTTGTTGATATTTCTTTATCCATTCATTCATCCATCTCGAGGAAACAGCGAAGGTTGCATGGAATCCAGCCAGAAGACACATGATACCACGGCAAATACTTCAATTATAATATCAACTTAGTCAGTCAAAAATAGTTGTTGTTACTATTATTTACAGTGCAACAATGTCAGAGAATCCTGATTTTGTATCTTGAACTGTAATAGATGTAACCATTGGCTTAACTGCTCACATGGTGAAATATATAATTCCCATCGGTAAATAAATTACTCTAGAGAATAGCCTAATTGATTTAAGGGTTAATTCACTTAGGCGTGAAATATATAATTTTTTGATGGAAAGAATTCTATAAATATAAAGGTGTTTTATTTTACAAAGGTCTCTAAACTCGAAATTTTCGTTAAACATTGTCTTAAAAAAATTTAGAGAGCTTAAAAGATTTTAGCAACATTCAAAAATACGAAAAAAAGCAATGATAAGAGGTTGGTCTTCCATGACTTCCATGATTTAAATTTTAATTTTTTTTAAGCATATTTTAGTGTTGTATACTTACAGTTTATTCAAGGATTCAAGTACGACAGTACCTCAAATATAAACTCATCTCAACAAAATAAACACACATAAGTTTACCGAATGAAAATATCAAAAGTTATGTTAAATGTACTCACGCAGCACAATTATTTACAAAATATTGTTGTGCAGCAAAGCTTATCATATGATTTAAAAATAATTGAAACTTGAACTTTATATAACAAATTCAATGGGGGTAGACTCGTACATTTGTCTTCCAAGTGGTGATGGTGATACCCAACATAGAGTTACAGGCATGGTTTGGCGTGCCTAAATGGCTAATCTGTGCTACAACATACAGATCAATTAGTAAGAAGAAATTAAAGCCGACGGTAGTTCATCTTAAATTATTTTATAAATGGCTGCAAATAAACTTGGAATGAAAAGAATGAGAGAGCAATGGAGGAGTTTGTTTGCTCCAACAAAACCAACATGAGAGATTACGCATTCCACATGAGAAACATAAGAGCATTTGTCCCAGTAGTAAACATGATGCTTGGGGTTTCTATGATTCTTAGGAATATCACATTGTAGTTAAGAATGTGATATGCAAAAAGGAATATTAAAGTTGAAAGAGTATTAGACAAAAGAGACCGGCTTCTACAGCTCTAAAACTTGAAGACTACAAAGTATATATAAGGCTAAACAATCACGGAGAAATTTTAACCTAAATAACTTCTACACATAATCAATATCTAAATTCATCTCTATCTAAGCAAATCTCTTAAAATCTAGCAACAGCTAGCAATAATCCCAAAGATAAGTTCTGCAGACTAAAACACTTGTGCATATCTTAAATAAGCTCCTCCTTGTCTTAGTATTTGTAGACACTTAACTTATTTTTTAAATCTTCAAATTTTGCTTTTAGAAGGGCTTCAGTCAGCAAATTTGCAATCTATTCCTTTATCTTGCAATAAATTAATTTAATTTCACTAGCTTTCTGCTTTTCTCTCAAGTGATACAGCTTGATGTTGAAGTGCTTTGTTTTTCCATGAAAAACAAGATCCTTTGAGATTGCAATAATAACTTGATTATTTACAAAAATCTATGTTGGTTTGATCTACTTTATATGTAAGTCTGCAAGTATTTTTCTAATTCAAATTACTTGGTTTACTAAAGCATTAGCTATAATAAATTTTGGTTCAGTTGTACTTAGACTTTTAACAAATCCAAAACTTTGGAGATAATCATTAACTCTATTATACCAAGCCTTAAGAGCCTATTTAAGGGCATAAAAAGCATTTCTCAATCTATTAACTTTCTCCTCCTATCCCTTGACAAGAATCCCTTGAAGATAACCATTCAAAAAAACTGACTTTACATCCAGTTAGAAAAGCTTCTAACCCTTTTTCGTAGCCAAGGCCAACAACATCATAATAGTGTCCAAGCGTGTAACAGGGGCGAAAGTTTCAAAAAAATCTACCCCAAAAACTTGACTATACCTCTTTATAACTAATCTAGCTTTGTATTTGCTCACAGAACCATTAGCATTGAATTTGGTTTTATAAACCCATTTCACTCCAATGATCTTTTTGTTTTAAGGTCTTTCTCTCAACTCCCAAATGTCATTCTTCTTAATCATATGAATTTCCTCTCTTATAGTTCCAATCCATTTGTCATCCTTTTTGGCTTCTTTAAATTCTACAGATTCAAAGACAGCAACATTGCTTCTTTTATAGATATCAGATAAAGGTCTTATTCTGCAAACTGAAACATCATTTACATTGTCATCAAGATATTGTAAATTCACTAGCAATTGTTTTTCTAATGATTCCTCCCAACTCCATTGTTTATCTTCCATAAACTTAACATCTTGACTTATAATGATTTTTCCATTTTATAATTGGAAAATTCTATAAGCTTTGAAAGTGATGCTATATCCAACAAAAATACTTGATTCTACCTTCATATCAAGTTTGTTTTTTTTCACCTGTGGCACATAAGAAAAAGATAGACAACAAAAAATTTTCAGATTTTTTAAATTTAGTTTATAATTGAACTAGGCCTCAAATGGTGTTTTTCTTTGGACAGCTCTAGTTGATGGCCTGTTTAACGGAAAAACTATGGTGTTTGCAACTTTTGCCCAAAATTCTTTGGCAAATCTTTTTTATAAAGTATACACCTTGCCATTTCTATGATGCTCTGATTTTTTTCTCTCACTTACATGGTTTTGTTGTAGAGTATAAGGTGTTATGAATTAGTGCTCAATACTTGCTTCTTCACAAAACTTGTCAAAAGTCTTATTTGTATACTTTTTTCCATTGTCCAACCTTATTATGTGTAACATGTAATTACTTTAATTTTTTACCTAATCTTGAAACTTTCAGAATATATTAGCAACCTGAAGTTTGGATTTGAGAAAATAAATCAAGTAAAATCTAATATAGTCATCAATAAAGGTAATATAGTATTTATTACCACTCAAGAATGGAGTTGCCTGAGGTTCTCCAACATCAGTGTGTACAAGTTAGAGCTTGTGTGACGCTTTCTAGGCTGATTAAGGAAATAGTTTTCTAACTTGCTTTCCATATTGACAAACCACACAATCTACTAGTTTATCCTTCAACACCGGTTCACCCTTCACAAAGTTATCTTTCTGCATCTATAAAAGCTTGGTATGATAGAAGTGCCTAAGTCTTTTGTGCCACAATTCTGTATTACGTACATGACTTGTAAATTTTGTCTGCTTATTCTCTATCAAATTCAAAACAAAACTCTTGGCTTTAATCTTTACTTTAAACATATCTTTGCCCTTTGCATTCTTAATCAAGTAGCACTTGTTTTTAAAAATAAATTTGAAACCTTTTTCAACTAAATGTTTGACACTAAGCAAGTTTTGATCAATGGCAGGCACATATAAAATATTAGTAATGCGCTTTAAACTCATACATTTATCCACAAAGTGGTGATGGTGATACCTAACATAGAGTGACAGGCACAGTTTGGTGTGCCCAAATGGCAAATATGTACCATAACATACAGATTAATTAGTAAGAAAAAATTAAAGACGATGGTAGTACGTGTTAACTATTTTCTAAATGGCTGCAAATAAACTTGTAATGAAAAGAATGAGAAAGCAATGGAGGAGTTTGTTTGCTCCAACAAAACTAACCTGAGAGATTATGCATTCCACATGAGAAACATAAGAGCATTCTATAAGTTATAAATTATGAATTTGTAACATTCAAATTATGGCCCTTTAACTCTCCATTATATTTTATAACTTTAAAATTCAAATTTAAAACATAAAATTGCAGTATTAAGTAACCATAAAACCTCTGTTAAGTGTGAGAATTCTTTGATAGGAAAAATTCTATAAATTGGGAGGTGTTTTGCTTCGCAAATGTCCCTAAACTCGAAATTCTTGTTAAACACCATCTTGAGGGGATTTAGAGAGTTTAAAAGGCTTTGACAATGTTCAAAAACATGAAGAAAAGCAATGACGAGAGGTTGGTTATCCATGGCTTTCGCAATTTAAATTTTAATATTTTAAGCATGTTTTAGTATTATATACTTACATTTGATATCAAAGCATGTTAATAATCTTTGTCTTACTTAGTTTGTTAAGTTTTATGAAAGAAAAACTTGAAATATAGTTATAAGTTTGTTAAGATTTTAATTTTTTATATAACTTATGTTTATATATTGTTATTAGATATATATTTTATAAATCATTTTAAAGTTAAATTTATAACATTTTGGACATAAAAAAAATATTGAAAATGGTGTTAAAAATGGTTGGATAAGTTTCGAGTTGACTCGACTGAAGATCGAAAAAAAGACTTACTAATGAATGACATGTCTGTTGTCTGTAATATATATAGATGACATCTCATACAAATTTTTTTAGTATTTGAAAAATAAATTGTAAAGAATTAGATTCAAAATCGGCCCACACATTGCAAAGCTTGACCACCATTTTTTGTTAATTATACACATTTAATATGTTTATACAGTTTTAATTTTAATATTAATTGCATGAAAAATTAAAATGCCCATATTAAATTTGTTCTTGTATTTAAAATATATTCATTTGGTATAAATATTTTAATACAATCAAATTCATTAATAATTTAATTTATTTTTAATTTAAACAAAATTAAATTATATTATATAATTTAAATGTTTAAATTTATGCATATTATTTATGTCATATTATATGCATATAATTTGTGTTTTTAATATGCAATAGTATAATTTACTGAGTTTATCTATTTAATATTTTTTATGCATACATTTTAGAGACAATAGTTAATATGCAAATAAATTTAAAAAAATACATAAATTTTAAACAAATGGAAAAATGCTTTATTAAAATATTATTGTTAGGTATTGTTGTAGTATTTTATTTGCTTATAATTACATGTTTGAAAAAATTCTCCCTAAAGAGGTTGGATTTTAAGTGGAATCACTTGTGACCCCTTCAATCTTTCTTGGAAATAGACTCATAGTGATTGTTAGCAAAATATATTACTCTCTATTACCTGTACAATAAATATAGAAATATTTTGGATAAAATTTTTATGAGGCATATATATTCATTAAAATATTTTAGTGATCCATAAAAGTTTAATACATTAGGGAGAAGCCACGACATTTGTAAGTTAAATGAATATTTATGATATGTTAGGATCACGTATAATTCAAGACGTTAATTGTAATTGATTATATTAAATATGATAAATTTTATCCCACAGAAATTTTTATTATGTTTATATAATTAATTAAGATAAAATATTATATTATTTTTCTTAATTTATTCATAGGAGTTAAGAAATTAGATATAATATAATAGTTTTATCATTAAGATATGTAAATCTATTTGAACAAAATACTTAACCCACAGGTAGTATTTTATATCATGTGATTTATAATTTATGCATATTTTATGTAGATAAAGTATGATAATGTTTAAGTCCCAATAAAATTCATCATAAGTATATATTTTTGGAATATTACAATCTATAAATATATCTGATATTAACTTAGATGTTCCTGAACTAGTAGGAGATAATTATAAGACATGCAAAGAGAAAATATTGTTATATTTAGGGTGGCAAGATATAGATTATGCTATACGAAAAGACGAACTATGACCTATTACTGATGCTAGTACTTCAATACAAATTAAGCTTTATGAATATTGTGAGCAATCTAATCGCCTTAGTGTAATGATTATAAAGATTAGAATTTCTGTTAGTATACGTGGTTTAGTCGCTCAGCATAATAATGTTCGTACTTTAATGAAGGCTATTAATGAATAATTTAATGATCAGATAAAGTACTGGCTAGTACTCTTATTACGCAATTTTCTTCCATGAAACTTACCATTATCACTGGTGTATGAAAGCACATTATGAAGATAAGAGACATTGCGACTCAATTGAAAACTTTGGATTTGACAATGTGTGAACATTTCTCATGTATTATATTTTGAATTTATTTTCTTAATCATATGGACCCTTCAAAATTTCTTATAACACATATAAAGATAAATGGTCTGTTAATGAATTGATGACTATATGTATTCAAGAAGAGGGAAGCTTGATTGTAAAAATAGGAGTAAACATTCAAAGTGCACATTTGGTAACAAAGCAAAATATAAAAGAAAAAGCAAAATACCTGTTCAAACTGAAATAAAAAAAATTCAAATATCTTTTTTTGTAAAAAAAAATAGACATATAAAGCAAAATTGCATCAAGTTTCAACAACTTATTAAAAATATAATTTTTTTTCTTTTGTGAGTTATAAATCCAATTTGACTAAAATTTGTCATAAAACGTAGTGGATTGACTCTAGCTTTACAATTACGAACGTTTTACAAGACCTACAAAACCTAAGAAAACCAGTGGGAGCTGAGCATTTTATCTATTCTAGAAATAAGATAAGCTCAATTGTAAAACCTATTGGGACATGCAGTTTAGTTTTCAATAGTAGTTTTATAATGAATTTGGAAGAGATTTTTTATATTTTTAATTTTTCTAAGAATTTAATTTCTATTTCTAAACTTGTACTCTATGAATATTCCTTCAACTTTTAGATTTTTTTACAAATCTAATCTTATTGGAAATGATACATTGTCTGATGATCTTTTTTATATTATTTTACAAAACAATACTTGTTATAATACAATGCATACTAATGGTGGTATAAAAAAAAGTGTTACGAATAAAAATTTGTCTATGTTGTGGTATCAGAGATTAGGACATATCTCTATAAAAAGAATCAAACGGTTAGTAAATGATAAATTACTTAATGCTTCAGATTTTACTAATTTTGAGATTTGTGTGGACTGTATAAAGGTAAGCAGATCAATAAGCCAAAGAAAGGTGTAAAGAGGAGTTTAGACTTATTAGAAATCATACATACAGACATTTGTAGTTCCAGTATAGAGTCATATAGTTATAAGTATTTTATCACTTTTATTGATGATTATTCACGCTTTATGTATCTCTACTTATTGAATACTCATAATGCGGTAAGCAAATAAAACACTTGAGATCTGATAGAAGTGATGAATACTATGGTAACTACACAGAAGATGGACAAGCACTTGAACCATTTGCGAGATTTCTTCAAGAGCATGGGATTGTTGCCCAATACACTATACCTGGTTCTCCAAACAAGAATGGTGTAGTAGAAAGAAAAAATCGAACATTATCAAATGTGGTACGGAGTATGCTTAGCAATTTCAAACTTCTTAAGTCCTTGTGGACAAAAACTTTTAAGATAATAGTGCACATATTAAACCGAATTTTAACTAAGGCTATTTCAAAAACACCATTTGAGTTATAAAAAGGATGAAAACCATGTTTGCAACATGTATATATTTAAGATTGTCCTTTTGAAATAAGAGTTTATAATCCACAAGAAAAGAAATTGGATCTTAGAACCATTAATAGATATTTTGTTGGATATTCAAAAAGGTTTAAATGATACAAATTTTATTATCCATCGTATCACATTAAGTTTATGGAATCAAGAAACGCTATGTTTTTTTAGAATAACTTGATTAGTGGAAGAAATCAATCTTAGAACATAATTTATGAGAATAATCGTTCAGAATCGTCCACTTCAAGTACTAAACTGATTGTCATCAATAACATTCCTCCGGTACAAATGGATGTTAATCAAATAATGGTTGATATTCAACCAAATGATAATCAAATTTTACAAACTAGTAATGTTTTAGTAGATCAAGTTGTTGAACAACTGGTTATGCAACATACTCCTTAGAAAAATGTTGAAACAACATTAAAAAGATCTACTAGAGTAAAAAGATTACCAATTTCTAGTAATTATATTATATATTTACAAGAGTCAAACTATAATATTGGAGTCGTAAAAAATTCGGAAACGTTTTCACAAGCCATGAGTTATCAGCAATCTAGCTTATAGTATAATGTCATAAAAGATGAGATTAATTCTATGTCAACAAATGGAGTTTGAAATCTCATTGAGTTGCCTAAAGGATTTAAACCCATAGGGTGTAAATGGATATTTAAAACCAAAAAAGATTTATTAGGCAACATTGAGAGATACAAAGCTAAACTTGTTGTCAAAGGATTTATTCAAAAAAAAGAAATCGATTACACAAAAATATTTTTTCTTGTGTCTAAAAAAAATTCTTTCTATTCGATTATGGTATTAGTTGCTCATTTCGATTTAAAGTTACATCAAATGGATGTAAAAAAAGCATTCTTTAAGGGAGATTTGGAAGAAGAGGTTTATATGAAACAACCTAAAGGATTTTCTTCCAATGATGGTGAACATTTGGTTTGCAAACTTAAACAATTTATTCATGGATTGAAACAAGCCTCTTGACAGTGGCATTTAAAATTTCATGAAATTATTTTTTCATTTGGTTTTGAAAAAAATCATGGATTAATGTATATACCAGAAGGTTAGTAGGAATAAATTTGTTTCCTTGTTCTATATGTGAATGAAATATTACTTATAACCAATAATAAAGAGTTTCTACATGAAGTAAAACAATTTCTTTCTAAAAATTTTGATATAAAAAATATAGGTAAAGCATCTTATGTCATTAGCATCAAGATACATAGAGATAGACATAGGAATATTTTAAGTCTATCTCAAGAAATCTATATCAAAAAAGTTCTAGAAAAATTTTAGATGAAAGATTGTTCTCTAAGTGTAACACTAATTGTTAAAGGAGATAAATTCAATTTAAGCCAATATCCTAGAAATGATCTCGAAAAAGAACAAATGAACAACATTCCATATGCTTCAGCTGTTGAAAGCATTATGTATGTTCAAGTCTGTACAAAACCTGACATAGCTTGCGTAGTTAGAATGTTAGAAAGATATCAAAGTAACCTAAGAATGGATCACTAGAAAGTTATAAAGAAAATTTTAAGGTACCTTCAAAGGATCAAAAATTACATGCTTATGTATAGATGAATTGACAATCTAAAAGTAGTTGGTTACTTAGATTTTGACTTCGCCGACTGCGATGATAAAAAAAAATCAACATCTAGATACATTTTTATATTAGCTAACGAAGTTGTATTTTAAAGAAGTGCTAAACAATCATTGATTGCTACTTTAACTATGAAGGCCGAGTTTGTTTCGTGTTTTGAGACCACCTCTCATGGAGTTTGGTTAAAGAGTTTTATATTTGGGCTTAGACTTACGGATTTAATTTCTAGACCATTGGGGATATATTATGACAATTTAGTTGCTGTACTCTTGGCTAAGAATAATAAAAGTGAGAGTCGAAGTAAACACGTTGACATTAAATACTTAGCCATTAGAGAACGTATTGAGAAAAATAAAGTGGTCATTGAACACATTAGCATTGAATTGATGATTGCAGATCCTTTAACAAAAAAGACATACCACCATCAAGATTTAGGAATCATGTAATACACATCAAACTTAGTTCTAGTATGTAAATTCATTATTATTTATGAAACTCTAAATATTTGTTTTCTAATAAAATATACACATTTATTTGAAAAAAAAATAAAATTTGTAT
This sequence comes from Xylocarpus granatum, assembly GCA_019650275.1. NCBI lineage: Eukaryota > Viridiplantae > Streptophyta > Magnoliopsida > Sapindales > Meliaceae > Xylocarpus > Xylocarpus granatum. The sequence goes on from BNST01003141.1 coordinate 46,176, forward strand.
TAGACCTAGAGTAAACATAGAGTTTATTCATTAAGTTTAGACCAAGAATAAACATAGGGTTTAATATATTAAGACTGCAGTAAGAAGTATCATACATTTATAATACATGAAAGAGAACTTATCAATTTTGATTATATGTCACTATAATTCATGTATGTTGTTTCTTGTATACGAGAATTTGTAATTTGCTAAGTGGGAAAATATAAGTTACAATTTATGAATTTGTAACATTCAAATTCATTAAGAAATAATTTGTAACATTCAAATTATACCCAGCCTTTTACTATGAAATCATGGAGTATTGAGTAATTTGAATGATGAATGATTGCCAGCCTTTTAAGACGTCTGGCCATTCTTTTTTCTTTATCATGTTCTCATTGAAATACTTTGTCATTCACTGTTGAACCCAATGAGCAAGTGCTTGCAATAGACCTCAATAATTTAATACATTAAAATTAAAAATTTAATAAAAACTCCAATGTATTAAATAGACAAGGGATACAAATGTTGAGAATTTCAACCACTAATGTACAAGTAAATAATGTTTGCATTATTTAAGTTTATATTTGCTTCAGCTTTCAACATTGCCTCCAGCAATACCCAACAACCAGCCTCCCCCAATGATGTAGCAGAAGACCACCAACCCACGACAAAATTCAATGCCATGAGATCCAACAAATTCTTATTTCTTCTTAACAATCTGCTCAAGTAAAGACGAGGAAAATTCAATTCTTCTTATATAACATGAAGAGCAAACATGTAACATACATAAAGTAAATCAAAGTTAATTAAGATCTTAACCATATGTCGTCCTCCTTTCCGAAAGACTTGATCAACATCAGAAATATGAACCCAAAACCCAAAGCTGCTGCCCCTCCCAGGACTATTGCCAGTTTCTTCCCTGTACCGTTTCCACCTTCTTCGTGATCTATAAAGAATTATTAACGCATTAGCAGCTGTCAGTGTAAGCTGTATAAAAACAAGCTCATTCCAAAAATAAGAATCATGCTACAACTTAAAAGAACTGTTTATATTTCTCTCCATTAATTCTTTCCTTTGTATGAGTTACCTGGTACCTCATGTGGGTAGTAACTGTAGGTAATAAAACAACTGTCCAAATAAATTTGGCCTGAAATTGAGCCTACGCATTCTTCCTGAGCAATGTGCACAGCATTGCTTACACATTCACCACAATGGCAACCTTCTACGTCTCCTTCACATTGCGCCAAGGCGTGCACAGACTCGTATCCTCCTGAGTAAAACCCATGTCCTTCAATTACACCAGTCTCCATTGCTGCAAACGCTTCATCTCTCAACTCTTCAAATCCAACCCCGGCAGCCTTTTCACTGCAAATCTTGTGTACCGATTCGTAGTTCGAAGCCTCGTGAACGTTAAAGTCGTCGGTTTCGTAGTGGAAGTAGCATCCATGAAGGTGAATCCTACCTGCCGCAGCTTTGCTGCACAAGCTGTTTGATAATTCAGGGAGCGAATTTACGCAGTCATAACAATCGCTGTTACTTAAATCCCCTCTGCATTGAAAGAGACCCGAAACGCCATTATTACTGCCGCCTGCGGTGGCTTTGAAGAACTTGGACTTGGAGGAATGAGGCAGTAGTTCATGAAAAAGAGAGAAGAGTGTTTTTGAGTGAGAACCAGACGAGTCTGTGAGCATTTGGCTGGAGCAATTCTTGTACACCAATGTCTTGTAATCTGAAGCCTTGGCGAACTGTGAGAAGATCCCAAGTAAGATATGCGATAGAAGAAAGAAACCTTTCAGGGTTGAATTCATTGGGATTATGTTTTCTTCAAGTCACGCTGTGGAAATGGTTATGTTGTGGTTCTGGTGATATGTTCTGAAAGAAACCTGGATTGATTTTCCACAGGATAATACGAATGGAGAAAAATAATTGGCTGGCAAGTTGGTTGTCCGGTTTCATTATTATAAATTTGTATAAACTTAAGGTTGCTGCCTTTATGTGGCATGGGAAGTTGAGTTTGGGGTTAATTTTCTTGCCTAATTCTAGCTAACATCAACAAAACTTGGGCGGACTTTGTCATCTTGTGTGAACAGCACTCAAATAGCTATATTGCATCTTAAAAGACATACACAGTAGGATGAATCTAACCTAAATTTTCTCCTAAAAGTTTCATGATGCCCGAAAGAAGGTCCAATATCCAATTTGTAATGAAACGAGAAGTACATCCCACACTGAAATATCAGAACAAGGGTCCATTCATAATTTTCTTACACCTTTAAAGAAGTTAATCCGGTCCCGAGCTTCAAAAACACATTCAGGTTTAATCATTCTAATAGTTGGGGATAGCAAAAATCTCTTACAGGATGACATCAACCCCATTCACAGTAAGAATTGGGGATAATTTTATTTTAAATGAGAAAATAGGATGGATCGAGATTGATTCTCATCCTTGTTTTTAATTTGGATCAAGGTTTATTCCTTCCTTATTTTTTTATTTATATTTTTCAAATTTAAAAAAATAAATTATATATATATATATATATATAGATATATTAATCAGCACCTTAACCTAATAGCAAACTAAAATCCTAAATTAGCATTCTTAACCAAAAGGGAATGGAATGTCTTAAATGGTGATTTAGAGAGTTACAAGTATATTGAACGTTTCTATAACTTAATACTGAACACAGCTTGTCCGAAAGCCGATCTTAGTGTAATTCAGTGTAACCAAGTAACCCACTTGAAAAAACACATGGTCGAGAAACCATGACATCTAACTGATCTCCCTTACATTTCGCTAAATTCTCCACGAGAAATCACTTCAAATATTTTCCCTTTTCGGTGACTTGCAATTTGCACTCCTTTCACGTGCAACCTTAGCTACTTCTTTGCCGTGTGTGGGATTTTTCACGACGTCCATCCTCTCCCACCTCCACGGCCACCGTTATATATCTATATATCACTATTATCGATTATCATTATCGTTAATTATCATCCGTAACTATGGTTTCTCCACCGCGTGTTCTTGAAATCCATGTAAAATCTGCTCATGACCTCGCTCTTGTTTCTAAAAGCATGAAAACTTATGCTGTTGCATGGGTTGATTCTGAACGTAGACTTGCTACTAAGGTTGATCAGAGTGGCCTCAATAACCCTGATTGGAACGAGAAGTTTGTGTTCCGAGTTGATGACAGGTTTCTCACAGATGAAACCTCTGCAATAATGATCGAAATCTATGCAGCAGCATGGTTAAAAGACGCGTTGATCGGCTCCGTTCGCGTCCTCATCAGCCATCTATTCGGTACTCTAACCAAAAGCTCTTCCACCACACGCTATATCGCCCTCCAGGTCCGCCGCCCGTCGGGCCGGCCTCAAGGCATCATCAATATGGGAATCACGCTTATGGATCAAACAATGCGTAGCCTGCCAATTTTCACCGAGCTATGCGCCGGAGGTGGAACTTTCAGCGATGTATCGACGGCGCCGAATGAAGAAGGAAAACAACAGAACAAGCAACATAGAGATGATCAGGAGGTTGAGAAATCAGTGTCAAAAGAGAACAAAAACGCAAAACTACGACGCTCACAAAGTGATAGAACCGATGTAACCAGCGAAGATATCCCGAAACACCCAGGTTTGGTCAGCGGCGCCGCAGCCAATGGCTCAATATGCAATGGTTCAGCAGTGAAAGGAAATGGCAGCGTGCTAAACGGATCACAGTGCTCCTCAGACGTGGGACCTTCAGCATCAGTGGTGGCTGCAGCTATTGCAAAAGGGTTATACAAGACACCTGCACTGGGGAGGAAGCCGGCGGATAACGAAGGAGGTGGCTTGATAATTGAAGATTGGACGGTTAAAGCAAACGAAGAAGGCCCGAAAGCCAAGGTAGACAGGTGGCGGACAGAGCAACCACCGACACATGCTCGCTCGAAAATTAAAGCGAACCGCAAGCGCAGCGAACGTGCGCGGCGAAGAACAGACGGCGGAGGACTGTTTTCTTGCTTTGGAAATGCATTTGGGTGCGAGATCTCGATCACGTGCGGAGGAGGAGGCAACAGTAAAAGGAAGTATCAAAATGGACAGGTATGTCACCTGAGCTCCGTGGACGATAATTGCAGTCAATCATACGTATGATCATCGACGACGGATTCAGAAATTTGACGCAGTGGTATTGGCCTGCCCATATTACAAATCTCATAACCTTCTTGGTTAGTTTTCATGCCGAGATAATTATTTTTAATTTTTAATTTTTAATTTTTTTTTAAAGTGAGAACTTGTAATTAATTCTTTAATTCCTAACTTCGATTTCTGGAATCGAAGTTGTTAGTTTGCACGCACGAATTTCAGTGTATCTTTCTAGACATAAATAATTCAATGGACTTTTCTTCAAATTTCCCGTTGATTAATATATTTATTTAATTTTTATATTAATTATTTTAAATTTTCTATTTCTGTTAATTAGAATATAAAACGTGTGTTTTAATCAAATCAGATCCACGAGAAGGTATTATTTCTTTCAGGATTAATTAATCAAGCTTGGAACACCCTTTGTTTGAACTTCTTTGACGGCAATGAATACGTCCATATTTTCTTGGCGCAGACCGAAACTTTTCCACCGGTCCAAACACGCCAAGCCGGCTGCACGTCGTATGTCAGTCAATGTTTGTGGAAACTAACCGAAGCCGTCCGCACGCGTGCAATTTACTGTTCAAAATTTGGAAGTCCAACTGGACGGCTTTTCTTTAGCTTAAAGCATTGGATGAATTATCAAATTGTTAAACCCGCCCAACAAATAAATAAAAAAGACACGTTGAAAACGACATTATATTTTGTTGGTGACTGACGGTTTACGGATTGACACGTGTCTATTCAAATAGCAAGTCTATTTTTTTAAAAAAAAATTATATATACATATAAATTATTTATTTTATTTTATAATTTATAATTTATACAGTAGAAAAAAAGGAAAAAGGGGGATGATTTAATTTTATATTATTTTATTTTTTTAATCAGCAATTCGACGTGTTTGAAATTAAAGAGCACAAGTGGAAGTGGCAAAGAGCATCTGATTCTGACATCGACGACATTGATGGACGTATAAGACGAAGAGGTGTACCGTAGCTACTGTATACGTAATGACACGATATTTTCTCTCTTAGAGGGAGCCAGCTGCACTTTCCTTGAAGTTCAATCGGGGACCTTTATAGAGAAGCACGTGAGAAGCACATTCTTTTTTGTTTTTTTTTATAATTAATTTCATTGGCTAGATATTTAGCAATTAGGGGAGCGTGATTACAATCGCCAGGGGAGGAAAGTGAAATAATACCTAGTCGAAGCAAACTTCGAAACGGAAAATAAACCCCAGAAAGCAGACAAAATTACAAAAACGACATCCTGAATTCAACTAATTCAACTAATTCCTTTTCTCCCTAGTCTTAAGTTATTCCCTTCTTACTCAACCCCTCTCTCTCTCCCTCCTTTTTCCTTGTTGCCTTTAAGAAACAGAGAGAACTCATTGTTTTTCCATCCTTGCACGACAGTAAATCAAAGCAGAGCTCTCTCTGTCTCTGCCTCTCACTCAATACTATGTTGGTTGAGTGAGTTTAATATTTTGAGATAAAGGAGGGAAAGAGGGAGCTTCATTTATTTCTCTGTTCCGTTCTGTATTGTTGTGTTTGTTCTTATTTTGTTTGAAGCTGAAGAGAGAGAGAGAGGGGCTGAACATCATATTTTTGAAGAATAATTGCTGGGTTTTGGTTGGTTTTTGATTTTGTGAAAGATTTCATAGTAAAAATGTTTTCTTGTGACTGCTTTTACTGGAACCGAGTCACGGAATTCGAGTTTGACCTCCACTCGCCTAAACCGGAGCCCTTCACTTTGCCTTCTCCGCTTCCCCAATGGCCACAAGGTAAGTTTCCCCCTTAAATAGAAACTGAACTTCGTTAATTTCTTCTTTTTTAGCAATTTTTTTTCGATTCTCATATTTTGGTTTTTGCGATGACACGATGGATACTTATCACATTATGCCATGGATATCCATTTTCTCTCTCTATCTCTATCTCTCTCGTCGTGATGGGTGATCCTGACCTGTCTTGGCTGTTTTTGTTTTCTGTAAATCAATCGATCATACGGAATTCATCAGAAAATGTTTTTGTTTCTCTTTCAGATTTTGTCAAGGTTCATGATCTACTCCTTTGTTGACCCAAAAAAAGAGAGAATCTTTGTACAATTCACATAACTTATAAATATTTTCATAAAATTAGAAAGTTGTACAAACCAAATATATTTTCTACATTTTCTGAAACTTAGTCCTGAAAAGTACATTTTCTTGGGAATATAAGAGTGCTGTTGTAATTAGTTGGTTATTGAAGAATGTGTCAAGTTTGTTCAACAAGCTCGTAAACTTGGTCAGAACCGATAGACATAGAGAACCAGAAACACCTTGAAAGTTGAAGCTTGCACGGAACGGGGAAGTTGTTGAATATCAAGTTTACAACATCATAAAACTCATCTTAAGAAGGACGATCTATTATATAAGTTTTTTGTGGTCAAAGATTGGGAGGAAGAAACTTTGTCCTGCCAAAAAAAATATTAAAAAAAAAGTGAGATTTTGATGAGTATGGCCTGTCATTTATTAGATGGACGATGAAATTGTGTTATAAATTATTTTAAAAGATTTTGAAAATTCATAGTGCACCTGATAATGGCACACCACAAGACACCTCATCACTAGATTTTCCATTTTTCTTTATTTCTCACTTTGCAGTGCCCTCGTTCTTTGATGGATAGTTTAATTAGCTTGACATTGAACAATTTATGTGTATTTCTATCTGTATTTTATCCTATCCACTCTCGTTTCTTTTTTATTTTTAATTTTAATGCTAGGAATTTTCTTTTAAAATTTGTGTTCTCTGTTGAGACGAGTAAAACCAAATTAATACAACACTAAGACGATTATTGAATACTAGAATTTATGCCTCAACAAACTACTCAGCAGTTTACTCATAACATATCAGTTTGATGGTCTGAATATCACGATGATGTTAGATCAATTTTAAAAATGATATCTTATTATCTTCTCAGGCAAAGGTTTTGCTACTGGAAGAATAAACTTAGGAGGATTAGAGGTTGTCAAAATTACAAAATTTGAGCACATTTGGAGTTGCAGTGTTTTGCGTGGCAAAGCAGAAGGTGTCACATTTTATAAGCCAGTAGAAATCCCAGATGGCTTTTACTGTCTTGGTCATTATTGCCAGCCTAGTGATCAGCCATTAAGAGGGTGTGTTCTTGTGGCCCGTGATGCTGGTGCTTCTTGGACAGAAGCTGGTTCTAATGGTAATTCACTACTAGATCTTCCTGCTTTAAGAAAGCCCCTCAACTACACCTTAGTTTGGAGTACAGATCCCCACCATGGCGATTGTGGTTACTTTTGGCTACCAAACCCACCATTTGGTTACAAAGCCATGGGTGTTGTGGTTACCAACATGCCAGAGGAGCCTGAAGTTGAGGAAGTTAGGTGTGTTCGGGAGGATCTTACAGAGAGTTGTGAAACTTGTGATGTGATAACTTCCATGGGTTCTGCTCTTGCATTTGAGGTCTATAGCGTAAGACCCCGCACAAGGGGAATGTTTGCCAGAGGGGTGTCCGTTGGTACATTTGTTTGCGGCACCCACTTGAACTCTAAGGAGCAGCTAGATATGGCTTGTCTGAAGAATCTGGACTCTACCCTACATGCAATGCCTAATTTAGACCAGATTCATGCACTGATCAAGCACTATGGAGCAACTGTTTTCTTTCATCCCAAAGAGGAGTATATGCCCTCATCTGTGCAATGGTTTTTTAAAAATGGGGCAGTCTTATGCCAAGATGGGAAACTGAAAAGCGAACCAATTGATTACAGGGGCTCAAACTTGCCATGTGGTGGGACTAATGATGGTGCATTTTGGATAGATTTACCGGACAATGATTATGCCAGAGATTTTCTCAAGAAGGGAAACTTGGAGAGTGCAGAGCTTTACGCTCATGTCAAACCAGCATTAGGAGGAACATTTACTGATATTGCAATGTGGATTTTTTGCCCCTTCAATGGTCCGGCCACACTTAAAATTGGCTTAATGAGTATTGCAATGACCAAGATCGGCCAACATGTGAGTGATTGGGAGCATTTCACCCTTCGTGTGAACAACTTCACTGGAGAACTTTGGCAAGTGTACTTCTCAGAGCACAGTGGTGGTAGATGGGTGGATGCTTGTGACGTGGAATTTATTGAAGGAAACAAGCCAATTGTTTATTCTTCAAAACATGGTCATGCTAGTTTTGCACATCCAGGAACATACCTGCAAGGGTCTTCAAAACTTGGAATAGGTGTCAGAAATGACGCAGCTCGGAGTAAATTTTTTGTGGATTCCAGCACCAAGTATAAGATAATTGCTGCTGAGTATCTTGGAGACGGAGTTGTTGAGGAGCCATGTTGGTTGCAGTATATGAGAGAGTGGGGTCCAACGATTGTGTATGATTCGCGGTCTGAAGTGGACAAGATTATCAATCTTCTTCCTCCGTTTGTCCGATTTTCAGTGGAAAACCTATTTGACTTGTTTCCCACAGAGCTTTATGGCGAGGAAGGACCAACTGGACCAAAGGAGAAGAATAATTGGGTGGGAGATGAAAGATGGCAGGGCATGTAATGCTTGTATTTGACAAATGCTTTCCTGTACTTGTTATTTTGTATAGTCCTTTCGTACAAGGGTTTAGGCGGAGCTATTAGGTTGTTTCAGTTGCTGGCTTGTTGTCAAGTGGTCTCACATTGCAATGAAGTAGAGGTTGACTGTATTCTTCTACAGTGGTCGTAACACATTGGCGACTGTGTACTTCTTGGTAGTGGTAGAAGATGCAATCTGTATGAAGTCTAGTTAATCTGAAAAAGCTTACAGATTGTTGAATCCGTTTTCATCGGCAGGCATCCTTATGATCAGGAAATTGAGAAGTTCAAGATAAACTGTGCAGCTGATGTTAAGATTCTTAAATATCTAATCATTGAGTTATTTGTGAAATCTTCTGTTGCCACCAGTGTGCACTAAACAGTACTGCCAGACATACATATCGGTGACATGACGAAACACAATAGAGCATGCTGCTGAAGCAACTCATGCTCGGATGCTTTCTCCAAGAATTTGTCAAAGTGCTGGTGCATGTTGTCAGTCTGCCGAGCCGAATAAATATGCGATTCCCTCGTTTGTAGTTTCCTCGTTTGATGCTTGATTAAAGAAGAAATTTATGCTCTGAAGTGGCCATACGATGCTGTTCTGTGAATCATTATAACCAAAGTTTGAAACCCTAATTTAAAATTTAAAAAATTTCTGAAAAAACCACGTTTTAACATCATTTATGTAATTAATCGCATTGCTCCTTTTTTACCAAAAAGCTGAATAGAACAGGTTTTGTAAGAAAATACTTACCATGACAAAAGGGTTTACTCGAGGCTTCGAGCACCGACTGATGCACAAAACTTGCAAGTATGGAAGTGAATCATCTCGAAAATGATGGGTAATTTATTGCACACAGCTTTGGACTCGACGAATGGTCCTAATTATGGCAAATTCTTTTGTAGCTACCCAAACTTTCAAGAATATTGATCCGTTTGTAATTGTTATTCTTTTTCAGCAAATGAAGCAGAAAAGAAATTTGATGAACATTCACTTTTGCATGGAAGCAAATATCAAAGAATGATCCATCCAATCATACCTGAAACTACTAATTTCATTCTACACCAATTGTAAGTCAAGGTCACAACACCTCGATTTGAATAATAATATTCTCACTGTTTCAAATTGACATTAGAAATGGCAGAGAAACTCTGCATTGCATTTGAGTGAATAAAATTCTGTATACTTTCTAATTGATTAGTGACAATGGTTCATAAATCCTCAGATTTACACACGGCTAATTCCTGAGTTTTAGTTAGATCCCTCATTCTCTTGTCCAGAAAGAAAAAGAATTTCCTTTCTTGGTAATGTGTATGCAGCTTTTTTGTGGTCAGACCTACCAAAAAGAATGGAGTGTTCCGATTGGATATTGAACTTATACCAGCTGTAATTTATTACCACAATTAATTGCTTTTGGTAAAACCACTTATAAACAAAATGGCCGACGGCTGTTCTTCACTTGGCTGGTTTTCCATTCCTATTCAGGTCCTCCCATCGTATTTCCTGGGCACATTCTCCACATACAGTACTGCATCCAACTTTTGTGCGCTGACTTCTAAGAGTCAGCAAATGTGAAAGCTGGGTGCATTTCCGAATCACACGACTCCTGAAAATGCTCCTAGGTTGTGTCACATTGCTGGTCTCTGGTGCAGGAGGAACTACATTTGATGTGGCAGCAGGCTTACACTCTGATGCAGATTCATCAAGGGTAACTCGCTGCACTTCCTCCCATTCTAGTGATTTCCGGAATACTTCCCAAGCCATGTCTTGTTCCTCCTTCGAAAGCTTTTCCTCTTCATTCTCTTGCAAAAGGGTCTCATGTTCATGGTAATTGGCAACCCACCTAAACAAACAAGGGTTATGAATAATATGAAACCGTAAGGGTTCTCTAAGTACCGAGAATAAAAACTGATATCTAGGAGGTAGTAGAGCTTAGGCCAATTGAATGGAAAAGTTTGCTGCATGGTCACAAAAATCCAAAGCAAAGAAGAATCTCCGAAATCAAAACAAATGGATGCCAATTTGGTGACTTGATCAAAATACAAAGCAAATACAAAGATCAAGAACTTTTCTCAATGAATATAAGCAGAATAATATCTGTCTCTCTCATTTTTTTTGGGGTTAAGAATATAAATATAATAACTCGTGAGAAACCATCACAATGGGAACTAAACTAAATCCACTTTTTTTCCCAAACCAAAAAAAAAGGGGCCAAAGAAAAAGTAAAAATAAAGGGTTTAATTATATTTAATATAAAGCTACCTTGGATGATGCTTGCCAAGTAAACTTTCCATCAACTTGTCAGAACAGCTTTCATGAGGAAGAGACAACTTATGCTTCAGAGAATTTCCAATTTCACAATTTGTATTCTGACCATTTCCTCTTCCATTCTCTTGATGGATCCCAGACAAAGGATCCGGATTTTCATCATCACCAAATTCAAAGAGATGTAGCATTTCTTCTTTTGAAATAGTCCTGTGTACTTGCTGTCTATCCACCACCCTTGCAGCAAGGCCCTCCTTTGTCACCTATTTGCAGCATTCTCTTAATTAGAAAACATAAATTATAAACTATACCATCAATTTGTTCTTTTATTACCTGACGCTTGTATATCTTCTCTTCCATAGTTCCATGCGCCATCAACCGGTAAGCAAAAACTGGCTTTGTTTGTCCATACCTGCAATAGCAGAAAAAATAATGAGACTGAGTTTAAATGAAAGAAGATGAAAGAGCTGTAAGATAAACTAACACACCTCCAAGCACGATATATGGCCTGCAGATCATATGTTGGATTCCAAGAACCATCAACAATAATTACACGGTTAGCAGAATGAAGATTAATCCCCAGAGATCCAGCTCTGGTAGAAATCAGAGTACATTTCACTCTTTTATTTGTGGGCTCATTAAACCTCTCCACCAACCTTTGCCTTTCAGAGCTCTCTGTTCTTCCATCTAGTCTGGCAAGAAGATTACACAAGGAAAAAGTTAAAACTGAAGATTACACAAGGAAAAAGTTAAAACTTTCACATATTTGTAACCAAAATTACAGAAAATATATTGCCTGCATGAAACAAAAATAGTCAGTGGGTAATTTTTTGGTATATTAACTTACACTTTAATATAAGCTAATAGCCCAACAACCGTGTTTAAACATAAGATTACTTGGTCAAATTGGTTTAATAGAGTGATGGCAAATCATTTGTTCAGAACTTTTTACACTCTGGAAGAAGCTTGAATCAGCTTCATAAGAATGTATACAAATCCCAACAACATAAAATAAATAAGCAGCAATTATTACATTTGCTCAGAACTTTTGAACTCCGGAAGAAGCTTAAAACAGCTTCATAAGAAAACAACAGTACTCTGTCAAATACTTGATTAATAAATTAATAAAAATTTATACAGAAAAATGAGCAACTGAAAATAAATGAATAAAAATTTATCCAGCAAATTGTGCAATTATAGATGAATTTTTTTATTGTTCAGTCAACCACACACACAAGCACATTAAAGACACAAAGTAAAGAAGAGAGCTAACATGTCTACCAATTCTAAACAGTTGCAGATAGATAATACCCACCTATACCAGTCCTTTCCTTTTTTCCAAAACTTTCCTTGTTTCCTTGGTCGAGGTAATTTTGAAAGATAAAACTCTATGAGGTCTAAAGTTGGTATGCTTTGGCTAAAAACCAATGCCTTATCACCCGTATTAGAACACATGGTTAGAATGTCCAGCAGCAAAACCATTTTGCCACTATAGTCAAGCTCTTTATATGTATGTTCATGCAGAAGATCATTCCACCAATCCTGTCAAGAAATAAACATCAGCAAATAGCCTTAATGCAACAAAAGAACAAATCCACCGTATGAAAAGTGTTCCTCTAGCAACTTTTCCGTGTTGAGAAAGGGACTGGAAAAGAATATGCTTGCAAATCCATTGCAAAATTGAGTAATAGAGCAAATAAAAAACTAATAATTGATTTATGAATTTGTGCAAACTCATACCTCTTGGAAAAAGCCATCCTCATTCTTTCCCGGCAGAAAATCATTCTCATTTCTTGACTTCTCTGTTAAGCATTAAATATAGCCATTAACACACAAAATGAATAGAACATTCCTTAAACATTGTTTAGAAAGATGATAAGCAGTTACATGCATTGTAAACACAAGTCTCAACAAACTAATGGAAACGACAAGTTGCAAAATGTCAATGATGGTATATGAATAAGTGCCTTCCTTTTGGCTCAGAAACTGAAAAGAAATCTTACAAACAGAAATTATTCTACAAACCAAATACAATAATTATCAATATTATGCAGGAACACAGAGATAGCCTCATTTACTGTTCGCATAAGTATTTAAATCACTGCTTATATCACTATTCATCATACTGCTCATACTACCAAAACATTTGGGCAGGAGCCAGACTTGAGACGCTAGGAGGCCATAATTGAAAAAAAGTAAAATAAAATTGATAGAGGTCAAAGATATATTTCTATGAAACTGGGGCCATTATGAAAAGAAACAAAATTTATGGGATCAAAGCATAAAAACAAACTTAAAGATGATAATATGTAAATAATTATTTTATTTTCCAAATGATTCATGGCCCCCTAAGACCCTAACATTGCTGCACCCCTCCAAAACAGCCTGTCTGGTATTTGTTTATTAGCCAACAAACATTGTTATTAAAATAACCACAACAACCATACTCAAGAGCTGTCCTACATCAATTAAGAGTAAATCCACAAATACAAAAACAAAGTCATTCCCTGAAGCAGTTTTCATGCAAGATGTTTATGTCAAAAGACCCAAAAAGAAATGAAGAGAAGATTACCTCCTATCACGTTATAATCCATGTTCTCATCACTGGAGCTGTCCTCACCATCCTCACGGCTTGGATAGCCTTTATCTTTTGTTAGTTGCAAGATCCCAGGATGATTCCATATCTAGTATGGACATAAACACTTCAGTCAAAACAATAATATCTACATACATTAATATACCGATCAATAATTTCCAGAGGCCTTCTTTTCCATCTTTGATAAATTAACAATTTCGACAAGCTCAAATTTCACTTTGATTGAAATTCTTTAAGCAAAACAAAACATCATGAATGAAAGTGGGAACGTTTCGAAAGGAAAAATCATTACATCTATTTAACAGTAAGCCAGTTAGTCAACAATAAGAAAACAAACATATCTTGGCAATATCTTTAAAATTCAATAGACTTTTCCAACAATTTTAAGGATATTCATCCCATTTTATATAGTTGACAGAACACTGATGTAACCCCCCTTCCCCAACGGGCATAAACTCCTATACTCATGATATTTCTTTTACTGCTATTATCAGAATGATGCCTTTAAAAATCCTTGTGAAGGATACATCAACTATCACCTTGAGAGTAAGACACCAAGGTCAACATTATAGATGATTACAAACCAAATATCATAACAATAAGGTACTAAAATTACATATTGTCAAAAATGTATCTACCAGCAAAAACTTTTTTTTAAAAAAAGCAATAAGCAATTAATTCTAGCCAAATGTAACTAAAACAGAAAGTTGCACCATTTTTATCCCGTTCAAGTTCTCAATGTAGCACAGACAGATTGATCAGCAAAGCAAACTTCCCCCAGATGGGTGTGTGTGTACACACGCGCGCACGTATATATATACGTGTATGTGTACTTCCCTCAGATGGGTGTGTGCGTACACACGCGCGCATGCGTGCACGTATGTGTGTGTGTGTGTGTGTGTGTGTGTGTGTGTGTGTGTGTGTGTGTGTGTGTGGTGTGTGTGTGTGTGTGTGGTGTGTGTGTGTGTGTGTGTAAATGAGTATACTCCATATAGGCTTTGAAATTCTGCTTGTGGCTATTACAGCATACTATTGACATTTTGGCTTCAATACATGACAAGCCCTATATGCAAGCAACCTAAAATCTTTAACTCTGCAACTGTTCATAAATATTTACTAGCTAACACGATTGCATAGTCTCACAATGCACCTCTTTTCGGTTCTACTGCACTTTTATAAGAACATGGATTAGTTTATCCAAGTTTTCCACTTTCTGTGTTCATAGAACTAGATCCCTCTCTGGAAAATTATGACCATAACACGCTACATTACCAAATTTTACACAAGCTGTAAGCATGATTATGTATTAGATGGATGTGTGCATCTTTAGAGATAATACAAGAATTGGAAACTTTAAAATATGAGCATGCTACCTAGGAAAGTACCTGAGCCAAAGTCTGGTAACCAGCAAAAAAACTCTTCCTTATCTTTTCATTGGAGACTTTGTCACTTGCAAAACCGTGCACATCAAGGAATCTCTTGTATAATCTCCTCTGTAGAGAAGAAAGCTTGACAGTAATTACAAAGACAGTTTTTGGTGGCAGGTCCTTCTTCACCACATTCATGTCCATTCTCTGAACAAATCCTTTTAATTGCTCATAGAGGATGTGAGACCTCTGATTCATAATTTTAACATCTTCAGATGTTGAATTAGTGTGTTGACCAATTTCTATAGGGTTTTGGAAGCTGCAAATAATAAAAGCATAATCAAGATAAATTGACACAAGTAAAAAGGAAGTAGAAATCAGAACAATGTCAGTGAAGAAGACTTGCCGATTCCTAAACTCATGGCTGCTGCCGAGAAAACCTTCTCTTACAAAATCAACCATCTATTACACATGAAATTCAACAAAAATCATAACGGTGTCCAAGAAATAAACTTTTTGTTAAAACTCATAGCTCTAGTGCAAACTTACACAATAATATTCCATGAGATTGTTTTGAAGAGGTGATCCAGTCAACGCAATCCTTCTTTGGCATTTCACTTGTTTCAAGGCTTGGGTTGTATCCGCCCTGGTGTTCTTAATCATATGGGCCTCATCACAGACAAGTATATCCGGTCCAGCCTGGGATACAAAAGGAAATCAAACATATAAATGTCTTTTTCCAATTAGTCATTTCATTTACAGAGACAACAATTGCTTTGAAAACTTTACTAAAATAACCTGACATAAGAAATTTCCATACTGAAGTCCATCTGACTTACATTCATATTCATTAGTTTAACAACATGCAAGCATTTACATATATTAACATAATATCCTAGATATTAATATACCAATACAGTAGCAAGACAATACTCCGGATTCTCTAAATCCAAAAACTGCGACCATTCCAGAACAATTAAGTTGTACATCAAACTGAATTCCTAAAATATAATGATTACAATGATTTTCTCCATTAATAACGCAAAATAAGAAAGAAACCAAGTTTCTACATAACTTCTCAAGCCAAAAGTTCTCCAAAACCATTTTAAGTCTGTTGTTGGTAACGGTTTGATGCATGCATATCAAACTAACGCCAACTTGAACAAATCATACCAGTTTGACTAACCAGTGGTTCAATTTAACTCCAACAACCTCGAATCCACATTATATATGAAATTAATTAATCATTGCGTATTCAAAAGCAATGTCACTTAGTGACAACCACCTGCAAGGCATGACAAAGTTCTCTGGCCATGTTTCGATCCTTCACATGCTTTCCAAGAGACAAGTTCCGGAAAGCAGTATAACCAATTAAGAAGACACCGCCCTTAGTTCTCCACTTTGCAAATAATTGAACTCGTCTTTCCCTGGGAAAAAGTAATCATAGTAGCAAGTATCAGCTAGAAGACATAAAACAGAATTGTGATTGAGCATGCGAGTGAGAAAGAGAGCTATTAATTAATTGTTTAGGAAACAAGAAATCCATAACAGCCCATCAAACTAGAATTTAAAGTCTGACAAGTTAGTCGTCCATACAACCAAAAGAAAAAGGAAAGATTAAATCCTAGTTAATAAATGCTAAATTATCTCCATTCCATGGCCTCAATTACTAACAAGAACTTCCAACAATGAAGCATACCATCAAAAATCCAGAAAGATAAACATCAGGGATCATACAAGCAAAACATATGCATACATACACGTAAAAAAATTCAAAAAAAAAGAGATAATGGTCATCATGCAAACAAAGGATCCACATACAAATTTTTGTACAAGTTAAAAATATAAGTACACATAATTAGACCTTGATACATCTTCCAGCATGAAGACACGAAGAGGTTTAACTTCTGAAGGCCTCCACTTCATAAACTCCTGCCTCCAATTATGAAGCACATTTACAGGTGTGACAATAAGTGCAGTTCTTAATCCCAAATCAACGGTTCTCATTGCAGTGTACAAGAAAGCTATGACCTGGAAAATATTTGACATATCAGGCAAACTACTACTATCAATCTAAAGAAAAAGTAGAAGCCAAATAAAGCTGCCACAAATTGTTTTCAAAAATCAAAACATAGCATTAATGCTAACACAATTACTAACTTTTCCTAATACACCTACTGCTACCACCACGATAACTCATGTTACAATTAAAGATACCATAAGTAATGTCATCTCTTACCATGCCGCCACCACGATTTAAATCCTTCTATGATGCAAACAAGTGGTGTCCTAGAAACTAGCTAAACTGCCTAAACTGTAGCAAGCTCACAAGTCCTAAAAGGTTGCTTGATATAGATGTCCACAAGTCAATGACATAAAAAATTGTATGGTGGAAAAGCTATAAGACTACCAATGGCATAGAGAAATTAATGGAAACCATCAGACAAAAATAAAAAGCAACATACAAGCTTTGGACAGATCTCAATACAACCAGCAAAGAAGCCAAGAAATTTCAATACGAAGAAGAAACATGTCATAGATTGCTGAATCATGACCATCAAACCTAATCTTGAGAAGATAAAGTACTTCTCCCCCTACCTAACCCCAAATTTGACCCTCATATGCTGGAAAGAGAGATTCTACAATGTGACCAACCAGCCTTTAGAAAATCAAACAGGATTGGCTCCTATGTACACTGCATCAGCAATGAATGACCAAAATTTTATATGGACCCACAGAAGCCAAGTTGTGGATATAACAAATATGTCTAGATTAATACATAGCATCCAAGAAAGTAAATACAAGATGTTTTTACTAACGATGAAGCAGAAAGCAGAGATAACAGACTATGAAGAGGGACACTGAATAAAATACCTGAAAAGTTTTACCAAGGCCCATTGTATGAGCTAGAATGCAACCAAGGCCTTTATCTCCAGACTTCACTTTTCTGATTGACTGTATAATATTTTCCCACATAAATCTTATCCCTACCACCTGCAATAAGAATCCAGTTAAGCTAACAAAATAACACATGATCAAACATGAAACAAAAGATCCGGTCAGCCAAGCAGTTTAAGCAAAGACAAGGATAATTTCATAGAGGCTCCCCACAAACCTCACTTTTTCCAAACCCAGTCAATACCAACCCAGTTTTCACATGGTTAAAAATGCATTTTATACAGCATCAGCACTAAGGCTGAGGTCAGACTACATACTGACATTGTTAAAACTAACATATCCAGGGCCATGCCATAACTGTAATACACTTGGTGAAAAACATTCTTTAAACAGCAGTTTTCAGCATAGGAATTGATAACAAAAGTTGCAAAAACATAAAAGAAACCTGATGAGCTTTCAATTTAGCTGATATGCTTGGCGGGATCCTAACTGCTTCTTCGCCTTTCTCCCTGACAACATTTACTATGTAACCAGTAATGGCATCACCAAGTACTTCAACACTAGCACCAGCAGGCAAGTCCCCGTCACATCTCACGGAGCTCATCATCTTAGATTTGGTAGAAAACTGTACTTGCAATGACATCAGACGTTCTTGTCGTTCCTACAAAAATTGAGACCACAATACATTAACTAGTATAAGAGAAGCCAGTCTGACTAAGCAAATCAACCAAATTAAACTTACCTTTTCAATTGCAATCTTTCTTTTCGTATCTTCTCCTAATTCAGCATCATCCAGAATCCTTCGAATTTTCTTTTTCCACTTTCTCTTACTACTGGAGAAAAGTAAAATATACTTAAACATAAGAAAAAAGCCTCTCAATCTATTTATCTTAAAAGTTAATTGCTGAAATTTAGATATTTCAACCATATTCCCAAAACTGAACTACAAAGCTCCTGAGCAATTAAGCCAACTGCTAACACAAGAGAAGGAATTAAGCTCATATTTCATTTGCTCAAATTCTATCCACAAGGAAAATGAATCAAAAGATACTGGGAATAAATCTAAACTTTGTAAATATGATACATGAAATAGAGAAAAAAAGCTATTCAAAAAAGTTTTTTCTGTCAACATAAAATGTATAGTTGGTAAGATACAGAAGGATGAGGTATGCATTATTTCATAGCATTTATTTCTCCTCACGAGTAACCAAAGAATATAATTGATAATAAATGAAAAGTTGCAAACAAGTGGACCAGCAGCCCAAGAATTAATTCGTGAAAAGTTGCATCTACATAATGTCAAACAGCTGCAAGGCCAAAACAATTAGTGAAAACTACCTCCACTTAAGTTTTTTTCCACATACATGGCTTAAATACCCAGTCAAGATTCGTCTGCTTTTCATCTAGGAAAAGAAAATGAGTAAATTTTTATCACAAAACCAAGCCGATATTGAGTATCTAGGAAGCCTTAGTACTAAGCATGTCTTGAAAGAAACTTTCATAAAATATCCAGTTAACCCAACCATCATATGCCACATAATAAAAAGCTAACGGTGGAAAAAGAAAATCATATACGCAATAAGAGCTTCAAGATTGTGTAATAAGACAGTGGCAAGAAAATAAGAATCACTGATTACATGTATCTCTCAGTCTAACAAGGAACATCATACCCGACTTTGAGATTACTGTCAGCTTCTGAATTCTCCGAATCACTCTCAGAGCTAGAAACTATCACATCTCCAGAGCCCATCGCTTTCTCCAATTCTGACGTCAATCTTTTCAAAAGACTGGGAGAGCAGCTACAACATTGCCAGCGAGATGCCTGGACCTCAGACAAGCATGCTTCACCAATATTCCTCTTCACACAACTGCTACAGAATAATGTTTTGCACGACTTACAACTCACTAAATCACTGCTGCGCCCACACCATATACAATAACACTCGGAGCAGTCAGCATCCTGCTAGAACAAATTAGTTCAACTCAGATTTTAAAATGAAACATTAATGAACAATTATCAAACCAATCCATTTGCAATGAACATCTTTCGAACCCAGTTCATAACTGTCTGATAATAATATTGTTAGAGCTTAAATAATGTTGTCAAGCCCTTAACTATTGCTAAACTTAAATACTAACATGGTTTACAATTCTACCATGCAAATGTCATAAACCAATTTGCTGATACATACAAAAGCTACTTAAAACCATACCTTCACACACATCTTCTCCTGCAATAGCAATTTGCAATCCTTGCAAATGATTACTTTCAGAACTGGATGTGGGTGCACCTCAATAGCCACCTTGTGACAGGCAGTGCAGTAAAAGTTCTGACTCAAACTCTGGGAAGGAAGAGAATTACCAGTGACAGAATCATTTATATTTTCATGCAAAACAGATTGATCCTCCAATTTGGTACAAACTAATTTATCTTTCACCGCATCAGCTTCTTCATCACAATCTATGATAATGGTTCGACTCCTCTTTCCATCAGTGTCTGGCTCCTCACTCTCATTGGAACGCTTTAAGCCTCTAGGTTCAGTGGAGTTGGGCAAAGAAGAATCTGAGACTGAAGAAGTGCCATTACTCATTGGCCTTTCCTTGTTGAAATTATGTAAAGTAACAGAACTTTCAAGGGCATCAGTCTCCAAACTTTGCAATGCATCCTCATTTCTGTTGTCAGGCAAACCATCCCCATCATCAGTTTCCTTGTTTGAAAGATACTTTGAATGGTCCACATGAGGCCCCACCTCATCTGCACAACCTTCAATTGTCTGGCCAACTGAGCTAACTTCTTTCTGAGCAACACCCAGATTCAGTTACAGGAAAGATTATAATAATATCATCAAAGAAGATAAAGATAATTAAGTTATTTCAAGTATCATATTTCTTTTTTTCTTCATTATATCATACAATCTCCAGTTTCTTAAAAGTAAAAAGAAAAAAATGTCAACACTTAAGAATGGCTCCTATGAATGAGAAGCATGTTGTATGTCCGCAGCAAGGACCCTGGACCCATGTAATCAGTCGGGACATTTTTAAACAATTAAACTCAAGGCCTTCCCTCTTTACACAAATGGAAAAATCTGTGGCATGTGCCACTGTTCAATATAGTCAAAACTGAAAACTCACAAATCAAATTTCAAGCTCAAAATCATAAAAAAAATTATAATTTTTATACAATGTGACCAAAAGATTAAAAAAAATGTCATGAATACATACAAATATACCAATAGAGAACCTATTTCAGCATTCTTTAGCTTTTTAATTATACAAAGAAATTTCAAACAATTGCACAAAATTTTCCATCAATCAACTTAGGTTGAAACAATGAAATAGAATAATAGAAAATAAGTGTACAGTCTTTATACCTGTTTAGATCTTCTTTGATGCCTCCTCCGTTTCAAACGAAGTTGAAGCTTGCGATCAATACTTGCATCATCTTCCTCTTTGACCTGTAATAGTACAAGACCACATGTACTTTAAAACTAGTGGCAAATAGATGCCAACATGAAGATCAATATTGATTACAGTAAAACACCAATAGATATTTATATATAAAAGACCAGAATACCATCAAGTGTTCTTTCCAAAATAAACCAACACCAAAACAACCTTGTAAAAGATTGAACATAGCAATCTGATGAACACAAAAACCAGATCACAAAATTCATGCATTCAGATGAAAATTTTCATACTGTGACTAACAGCCTGAACAGCATCATCAAAGGATCAAACAGTCTCCTATAAGATATAAAGGTCTTCCTGCAGCACTCTTTATAAGATTACCACACAAATTAAATCAATGCATAGAAGTAAAATTGTCAAAGCAATTAACAGAAGTTTCACTCTGTAGCCACCAAAAGATCCCTTTACTCAGGTAAGAACCATTAATGGGGACTTTAACAGCCATGCTGCATCTTAAGCACCAACAATCTTAAGAAAGAAATCATTTATAATCAAGGTTACAAAAAACCTTCTTTAACACACACATACACATATCTCTATTTGTGTGTATTGATGCACTCAGGCATCCAAAAAATTATTTTTTTAACAAAAATATTCAGCAGAAAATGGCTGAGTTAACAACAAGAAGGCTCCCAAAATGAGACAGAAAAAGCACTTCAATGGAAAAAAAATTCAAGGAAACCAGGAATCTAAAAACAGTAAGATGGATATGTGCAAACCTTTCTAAAATTCTTCCTTTGCTCTTCAGAGAGAGCCAACTCTCTTTCATTTGCAATTGCATCTGCAATGAATGGATTGTCAGAACTGCCATCAACATCTTCAATCTCCTCCACCTGGAAATAGAAATGGGTTTCAAAAGCTCTTTGAAAGAAAAACAGGGTTGAAATAGGGGATAAATAGCAAGAAATTGCACAATCCCATGTACCATATATAAACACATTTAGAAAGTTGAAGTGTAAGGAAGGGCTGTGGAAATTAAAAACCAAAATGCTAGATCATGTGAACTTCTTAATTCAGCAACAACATCCAACACAAGAAAAGTGTCACAGTACAAATCCCCAGTACCCTAGGCTGTCAGATCAAGGGCTTCTCTACTTTGTAACACGGTTCAACACTAGCACAAATCTTGAAACTTAGCACAGTCCACAAAAATAAGTATAGATTTAAACTTCCATAAAATAGAGATGTCACAAATTTGCTAAAACCAAAATGTCAATGAAACTTGGCTGTAACATAAGTTTGGGCAAAAGAAAAGAAGCAATTATGTCATAAGATAGCAAGTCAACTAAACCCAAAATCTGTCACCTCATCAACACCAGGAAATTTGAGTCCCATTGCTGCAGCTTGCTGTGGTGTACTAGCCAAGTAAACAGAAGCCCATTGCCTGCTGCCAAATGAAGCACAATCCTCAGAAACATCACCAGAAAATATCTTGTTGACAGAGCTCCAGTTAATGTCTGAATTTTCTGTTCCAGCCTCCTTGCTACCATCATTAGCAAGTTTTTTCTGGAGGAATCCACTAGCACCCTCCTCCAAAAGTTTACCATGTCGCCTGCACCCACAACATATATCCATATAAGGTAACCATATGCCTCAAACAATCCATTAATGCCAAGAGCAGAATTATACCTTCTTACAGGCCTTTCGGTTTGAAGATATTCCTCAGCACCAGCTACCGACTCAGTCAATTCACTTGTCACATGAGATCCTACCCAGTGTGCTCTTTTTTTCCAAGCTTCAGTGCAACAACTGTTATGAGCCTGACTCTCAATCAACTTATAAAGGCTCGGCAATTCAATACCAGCCCCATCAAGTTGTTCCTATTCAGAGATACATATTAACAGAAAGCAAAATAGAGCTTAATTACAGCTTAAAAGGATAGTAAACAAGAATAGCAAAGTATTACATGCATGAAATATGCTCTACCTACAACATTATGCTTGTATCATTACAAAATTCACTGGAAAACATGACAAAGTTTACTATTTATCATGTCAATACACCTCCATATCATTGAAGTCAAAAGGCAAATGAGATGTTTCTGGTCATACAGAGCCTTGTGAGCAGGCTGCATTATCAAACATGCTTTATATTTTTAATGCAGTATTGAACTTGTAAATATCTAAAACCATTAAACAAGAAGCAAATTCTAATTATCTAAACATCTACGCAACATGTCAAGCATTTTCAGTATTTTATTTCTGAACTATAATAACACCAGCTCAACATGCCACATGGACATTTCTTTTATCACAGAGGCAATTAAAAATACATAAAAGTAAAAATTAAAAAATTAATTTAACCCTTCAAACACATCATTCTAAAGACTCATATTTTATTTTAGGCTTAACCAAAATCTAGATTTAAAATCCAACAACTGGCTCATAATATCACAAGTTTGCTGACGGACCATCACAACTTGAGTAAAAAAATTCATCATAAACCAAAAATCATACAAGAATCAACAGACACAATATTGCCACCATCATTACTTTTAAAAGATATCTTGTTACTTCCCTAGAAACTGCAATAAAATTGTGTTCTCTTTGCTTGATAAAAAGAAGGAATTAAAGGATACTTGATAAAAAGAAGGAATTGAAGGATACAAGCAGGCTTTCGCATGCAGATTCTCCAGTTGAATTAAATTTTCTCAAATGGCATGCACACATAGAATCCATATTGTGAACCAAAGATTTTACTCAAAATTGAAGAAAGAAGCAGACCAACAAGTGAGCACTCTCAGTCTCAAGTTCGTCCAGCACAGCTTCCCACTGTTCTCTATAAGCAGTCATTTCATCTTTAACAGCAACCTCCAACTATGGACAAGTAAAAATTGTCCGTTATATGCCAAAATGAAGAGAACCAAAAGATGAAGACAAGATCAGAAGACTAACATTATCTGTATGTAGTGTCTGCACCAACTCCGCTCGAACCTCACTCTCCACTTTTGCAAGGGACTCAAGTTCAAGTGCTTCCTGAGCCTCTGCAGCCTAATATAAGCATGAGAGAATCGTCTGAAATAAAATACCAAATAGAAGTCATACAAAGAGATATAATACCTTGCTCTCAACTTCCAAGAACTCCGCAATTAGTTCTTCTATTTCCTCCTCGGTCAAATGTTCCTGCACAACAAAGATGGAAAATAACAATAAGAGAACAAAAGAGGCTCAAGAGGAAGTGAAAAACAAAAAACCAGCTTCTGATAAGAACAAAACAGTCATATACTCTGTTAGTAGAAGAAGGATAACCATGAAGTATATATAAAAATTTTATTAACTAGCCTCAAGATGCAATCCATCATCCCGTCCAGACGTTGATGGTTCATCGCCATCCGAATCACCTATAAACAAGTCGCCAGAATCACTTTCATTATCTTCTGCTTTCTTATGTGTGTCCTCTTCTTCATGATTGTCATCCATCACTTTTAAAATATGACAAACCAAAAATTAACCTCTTCAAGAAAGATGCCTAGGAAGATTTCAATTAACCATATCAGTGAACTAACCAACACAGAGCTCATAACACATAATATCCTTTATCAAGTCTGTCAAACACAACCACCAAACAAAAAGAATAAAAAGTTTCTTACTCCAACATTTTTACAGAAAGCCAAAATTTTATTGTCAAAATATTTAAACCTTCTGCAAACAGAGCTGTTGAGAAGGAATTAAAAAGAATGAGCCAACAGCAAAACCAACAAACAAGCTAGTTCCAATCTATCATCACCACTTCCAAAGACCATTGGTTTACTACAAATTAACAATATATAAATGCAACAAAAATCTCAATATATCTAAATTGCATCCGTTAATTGCATTCCATAAAAATTTGGGCAGGACAATTTATTAAATGTGGTTGGGTCCTGTCAATTGAGCATGTTTCATTGATTTCACCATCCACTTACATCATAACATGTAAGCAAAATAAACTTCAGAAAGGTGGAACCAACTATATATTTCCAATATCATAAATGGAAATAGCTGTTGAGCTCTGCCATACTATTTACCCAATTAGTATATAACATTGTCCATTTTTTACATAAACAAGATCCTACCAAAATTTAATAGCCATCAGCATCAAAGATCACAAATATTAAACAGCAGATCACATTTATGAGAATGTCAAATTGTGTGTTATTTAAATATTTCCGTGCTAACATAGTAAGATGTGAAGGGTTCCAAATCCAGAAATATAATTTAGCTATCAGCACCAGTTGATCCAAGTTTACTCAAATTACATAGCATGCACAAAAAAGGTAACAAATAACAAAACATAGTAAGTGAAGCCCTTCCACAAGAAGACAGCTGCAGACCATGCATGCATAATCATCCATAAAATGTAATTGACACCTTTAACCTCATCAAATCAAATAATGAACTGCTGATATAAGCATGTGAACAAATGATAATCTACATAGCAAACCACGCCAACCCCCCCACCCCAATAATAATAATAATAACCAATGATTAAACAAATAATTCATAAAAATAACATTTAAAACCAAAAAAAAGGGAAATTTTGCCAAAAACAAACACAGCATAAGGAAAATGAGTCCAAGTTTTAATGAACAAAGATTGAAAACTTAAGATTCATGTTGCTTCTACCAAGAATTCAACAGCAAAAGCAAGAATTTGAATGTACTGCAATCAACTCTGATGGGGAAGAAATTATCATTGAAATTGTCAAGGTAAGTTTATAAAATGAAAGAGAATCAGTAACGCTTCAAATGAGATAAGGCTGGACTGCAATTGTCAACTTTTCACGCTTGAAATGAGATAAGACTGGACTGCAATTGTCAGCTTTTCCTGCAGATTCCTTTTGTGATTTGTTACTTCCAATGAGGTCCTTTCTAGTAAGGCAGACCAACAACTTCCAAAACCAACTGTGTTCTTGGCATGTCAACGCTGAGACAGAATTAGAGTGTGACAAATAATTGGCCCCTTTTCTAAAACTATTACGTAATGACCAAACCAATAAGTTTAAGCTTATAGCCAAGGTTCAACAATAGTCCTTAAGCTCTCACACACCCTCTCACAAGCAAGGCATGTGAATTAAACACAACCAGAAACACAGAAATGATTTATTACAATGTGATTTACACAATGGAGGACTTGATCACAAGACCTTTTAGTCATAATAATTGTGATACCATGTTAAGTAACAATTCAATGAAAAGGTTTAAGCTGACAGATATGGGCTAATAATAAAAATTAAGCATAACATTGAAAGCAAGAATTACTAGCCCTATGGATTATATTTATTCAGAACTAATATATTATATTTCATGTGTTTGCTTCATAGAATCCCAAAAATCATTTTGTATACTTTTGGAAGTCTTGTACTTATTCATTTATTTGTATGTGTGTGTGTGCGCTGTGCGCGCGCGGCGTGTGTGTGTGTGTGTGTACAAAAGATGGCTTTTGTAGTGTCGTTTATAAGATTTCCTAATCAGCAGAAAAATCACAAGATATAAAGTTGACTGACTATGCAAATTCCACTGCATTTTTGCAATATATCCAGATTAATATTCCAAGCTGCTTTAGCATTTATTAGCCAACACCACAGACAAATCACAAGATATAAAGTTGGCTGACTATGCAATTTCTATTGCATTTTCCAAGCTACTTTCGCATTAATTAGCCGACACCACAGACAAATTGCAAGATATAAAGTTGGCTGACTATGCAAATTCTGTTGCATTTTCCCAATTTATCCATATTAATATTCCAAGCTACTTTGGCATTAATTATCCGACACCTCACTCTTGAATACTCATAGTATAAGGTTCGATCATAAATGATCAGGATTTGAAGAACCAAATGAAGATAAATTCTTTTTAGATTTATGTGGGAAATTGTAAAAGATATAAATAGAGGATTCTCTAACATAAAAAAGACATGAGCAAAAAGAGTAAATTCTATCATAATGAAAACATTGCACTTTAGCACAATTTAAAGCAATGTTTTCCAATTTAATTGAATACCATGGCCATCAAACAACACTATGAGATCATTTATTGCCTTCTCCTAATCTTTGAAATCATCAATGTTCTTTAGTACATTTTCTTATATTCATTCAATAGGTTAAATTTTCTAATACTCAACAAAATGTTAAACATTTTACTCTTATTAAAATTCCCTTCAAACAGTCTCTTACCTATGAAAAAATTTCCAATTCATGTTATCTTCTTTTTGGAAATCTGATAAAAAGAAGTAGAAATCTCAAATTTATTAATAATGACTTTAAGCTATCCATGACTTCAAGTGAATCACATTTTCAATTGATCAATTCAAATAACAAAACATTAAGGTACTCATTACTATAGCTAACCCAATAGAGACAAACATATAAAGCTATTATAGTTAAATATGCATAAGATTTATAAGTACAAAATAAATCTCAAAAACTTCAAAACTATACTCATCAAATTTATTTACAGTCACACCAACTATACTCATCAAATTTATTTACAGTCACACCAATCACTATAGTTCTGTTGAAGAATGTGAGAATTTATTCTTGTTTGAAGATTTAGGTATTAATGTGTAGGTAGAAAATTTTCTGTTGTCTAGTTAGTACAACTTTGTGTGTATTAATGAATGGGTTAAATAACTTAGTAAAGCTGTCTAGTTAGGTGGTTGTTAGGGTAGAGTTACCTTTCATTGTATCATCTCTCTTTTAATTATTTAAGGCCTTGTAAGCATGAAGGACATAAAATATTTTCCTGAAGTTTGTATAACTTCATATTTTATTAGAATACTTTGTATAATGCTTTGAACCCCAGCATTTGAAATGCTTATCATTGTAGCTCTACCATCTAATGAAACCCGTATCCATATTTGAAGAGAACAAAACTATTGTTGGGATGAGCAAAATAAAATAAAATAAAGAAAATGGAGAAAGCCACCACACCTACAACATGCACAAACACATTTCAAGCCTTTTTCAAAAGCAAAAAGCTTTCACCTTCCTAGCATATAATAGACAATGGCATCACAAATCAAGCCTATCCAAAGATTCTCAAAAATTCATGTAAAGTCCACTAGAAGGATCCATGAAACTTCAAAGAGTTGAGGAAAAAACCAATCTCAATGGAATAAAGCTCAACACGTTTACTGATCACCCTTCATACAAATGCTGTATTAAAAAATGTTCTAAACTTTAAAAGTAAATGTAACAAGAAGTCAATCATTGCAATGCAATAAAAACATTACTATATAATTCAAAATAACAAAACCCCCAATAGCATTTCAGTTGCTAACTAAAGCAGCCAATATAACTCTTACATTCTGGAACTAAAACTATTTTCTACTTCGTGCTTTCAAAATTAAGAAAAGCAGTGAGCAAATTTCTCTTCCAATAGCAATGAAAATATTTTCTCAACCCAAATTAAGCAACTTCCACCTCCCAAATACTCCATTTCTCTCTCTAACGCCATTGACATAAACAGAAACAGATCCGCAAACAACCAGAATCCCAAAAAAACAAACTATCAAACAGAAGAAAACACGGATATGGACTTAAAGAACACAAGTTTCAACTGCGTAAAACACCGAAATCTTGACAAAATAAAAACTAAGACAACATTACATAAAAGGCAATTACTTAACAAATAAAACGATAAATAAGTACCTCAAACTGGAGACCGGGCTAGCTTTAGTTGAAAGCTAATCGAAGAGAGAAACAGCGCCCAGGGCTTGGAGCAAGAAACAGTGAGTCGGCTCGGTCCATAACTCAGGGAGGGAAAAGCTTCCTTCTATGTACTTTTCGGAAAGCGAAAAACCTGTGAGAGGTTTTTCTGAAGAATGAGAGTGAACCAGGATTCGATTTTGGGTTGTGTTCGGTCAGATTTCGGTATGTTCTTACTTTCGTGTGTTTTAATTTTTAATAATTAGTTTTTATATAATTAATTAATAAAATTGTATAATCGTGTAATCAATTCAACTTAAATGATTTCTAGCGGCCGTTGATTTGGATCAACGAATTAAATTGGATATTACGATACTCCTATCCATTTACTTCTGTATTTTCGGTTAATTTCACTAAACCCCTTTTACCTTTAATAAACATCAAAATTTCTCTAAAATTTTTATAAAATACCATCCACCCCCCACCATTGGTTCTATTACCGATAATGGGGGCACGATTTATTAAATTAATATGAATCTTATACGAATTTATTAATTTAAATTAATATAAAATAATATAATTATTAAATAAATAAATACGATACGATATGATACAATTAATTATCGTATTATATTCAAATTTAGAGTTCTCAATACGAGAAATTATTTATAACATAATTAATTATTTAAATTAATTAATATATATTCTAATTATTTAAATAATTTAATTATATTTATCACATTTTTATAAAAATATTTTAGAATAAATTTATTAATATTTTTGTTTATAATGTCACAAATATTATAAAAATATATATACATATGTTAAACAAATAATATAATTATCACCCATTTAATCGTTTATTAATTGTATTAAGTTAAAATTTTTAGTTTTTAACATAATTCTTAATCGAGGTTTATCTTTATTTAATACAATATAAATATAATTAAATATAATAATCTAAATTGTCACCTTCTTCACTAGTGATTAATAAACACTAAATACTCTCGTTAAACTCGGGTGTCGTAAAAGCTCGTATTTAGCATTTAATTTTGTTTTTTAAAATAAATTAGACTGGATTGAACTTTAATAACAAAATTAAACAAAAATGTATATATAATACAATATTTAGTTTTTATTATAAATTAATACATATTTGATGCGTTACATACTCAAATTGTATTATAAGTTAACGTATATTTAAAAATAACAATAACACTTAAAATGTAATTAATAGAAAAAGAGTGTGAACGGGCATACATTTATTGTTGAAAAGGTTATAATTATATTTATTCTATTGGTAAAAATAAAATTATTATGAATCTGATAATTTAATATACTTTAAATTATAATAATTTTGACAACGTATTATTTGTTTCTTAAATTTTATCCCTAAAATTAATTTCAAAATACTTTCACAAAAATAAATATTAACTTAATTTTGATCTAAAATATTTCAATAAAAAAATTATCAAAGAATCGTATTTATCATAATACAAAAAAAAATTATATAATTATTCTTGAATAAATCACATCTGAATGTCAATAAAAATAAATTTTTTTTCTTAATTTGTAATTATTAAAGCGTTACAATTTGACTAAAATTTTGAAGTATAACATTTAGGATTGTAAATTGTTCCTATTCAGTAAATCCTATGCTTAAAAGTTGATTAACAGTATCTCTTTCATCTTAACATTGATTCTCTTTAAACTACCGAATTTGACTCTTTTTTTTTAATTTTTTTCATTATTGATTCTGTTGTTTATGCTAATCAATTATTTTAGTTTCTCTTTAAACTTTTCATAATAATTTTGAGAAAAGTATGAAAATGATGCTATTGGGTGTTTTGATGAAGTTCTTTTATCACTGTCATTATGAATGTTTAAAGATATTGAACTTGCAGGAAAATTTGACTTATTGACCTAAGTAAGGGTTCTCAAGGTTTTTTCTTTTTTTCTTTCTCTGTGGGTGGGTTTTGTTATAATTGGTGTACTAACAACACAAAGGCCGACTGTCATGATAAATCATGGGTATCATATGCTCTGCCATTTTTGTTTTCTTGATTTTGGTTAATTTTTGTAATGTGGAGGTGTTGAATATTTGGATGTCTCATTCGGTTCTGAGTTAGTGCTTCTTATGAATGACCGTTGACTCTGTTTCTTGCATTTCTGGGACTTACAAGTGACATTTTACATGTTTCCATGATTTATTGATTGATTCCATTGCCATAGCAGAACTGGGAGAGAATAATGGATGATCAAGGGGGTATCGGGAGAAATGGCCTTTTTTCCTTTCAAAAGTTGATTAAGGAGAGGTACAATCTTGCCATGTATGTATTTATCATTCAGTATCCATGGTATAAATAGTTTTATTATAACTGAGAATTTAAGACATATATGACTGGAATGCTTCATGGTCTTAATGGTTATTTTCCTTCACCTGTTCTAGTTGGAGTTAGTGCTCATTTTTGTGCCTTTGACTTGATCACCCCTAATTAGAAGGATCAAAAAAGACTAAGAATAGTGCAATTTCAGAGTAAATTCTCTTGGGGTATATTTGAAATTTTGTTGCCACCTTGAAGCTACATCTATTTGGAATGGAAACACTAGATGTCAAATACAAGTGGAAAAGTGAGTGGTTCCTCTTGAAAGTTGGTGCTTACCAAATAACCATTGTGCTTTCAAAGTTAAAGTGAAAGCACAATAGTGACACACCCTCAATAGCACAGAGATGTAATAGCTAAAATCTCCAGTCTGTTTCTCAGCTTCCTCTTTCCAAGAGTATTTCCAAGACAATAAACAAGATAACAAGAAATTTGGGGCAAAATGATAAAATTAAGAATAGCAATGCATTTAAATTTGATATTGCTTCTATAGTTAGGGGGATTTTGTCTGTTTGCAGGACTTTAAATACTGTTTGTATTCACAAATAAGCTGTTAGTCCTCGATGTATGAATGTCAAATTTTAGAGATTATGTAACTTCCAGACACTTTCATTCATCAGCAAAGTTATATAATGCTTATATCACTAATCATATTTATTGACTCTGCCTCTTTTGCTCAATGAATTTTCAGCCATTTTCAATACCTTCCTTGATAATGGAAACACATCAGGAACTCCTGTTTTAAATACAGCGACTTAGGATCCAAGGAACATGGGTCTGACACTTATAACTTCTTCAGAGTGGGCAATGAACAGCCCTTGCTTCTCCTATGAGCTTAGCCAGTCTGTCTGTGATTGTGTTATAGCTTCTGCTGTGATTGAGTTGCAGTCTAAAGAATTTTCTTGTCCCTCCGAGCATAACAAATGTACAGGGAGACATTCTGGGTTGAGAAGAGTCTCAATTTTTTTCCTTCTCTCAACCATTAATTATAGATCACTTTAGGATTGAGTATCAAAGGGATAAAAACATATTGGAAGATTATATTCTTTCTTCTATTACTCTCACAAATTGAATTACTATATGAACATGAATCAGAATCCTTTATTATATTTGATTTTTCAAAATTATCAGAATCCTTTGCTTCTCGTTTCCAGTCACCATGCTTTTAGTTATTATTATTTTGCCCTATTAGAAGTGCTTTTAACCATACAACAGATTTAGAAATATTTGAGAAATACACAATGAACAATCTTTGTTTATTTAGAAATATTTGAGAAACACACGATGAACAAATCTTTGTTTCTGTACTCTTGCAGCAGGCTTCCTAAAGTGAAGCTAATGATAGTAGCTGAATAGCTTGTTTGGAAGCTAGAGAAACAATAATTAAATTGACAGTAGCACGAATCCTAACAGGGTTAAATTACAGAAAAAAATAAAATTCGAAACTTGCTTATTTTCAGATGAATCAATACTGATATGAACAGTCATCCCCTTGACTACCTGCAGCTGAACTAATGGTACAAACTAGCTGCAGGAAAAGATTTAAAGAAATCGTTCCTACACAAGACCTATTGCAGGTGAGTTGCCAAAGATTTGCCTTTCTTTGCAAAGACTATGTCCTCCTCCGTTGTGACAGATGCTTTTCCTTCTTGGCTTTGCCTCTCCGAGCATTGTAATCACATCCCACATGGATGGTCTATCCTTGGGGAGTTTTGAAGTGCAAAGAAGAGCTATTCGAAGGACAAGCAGCATCTCTTCTTGAACATGTTTGCACTGACCTGCTATGCTTGGGTCCAGTGCTTCTGCCAGTGTTCTGTTGCTCTTCATCTTCCTTAGAACCCATTCAACAATATCTATAGATTCTCCAAATGCAGGATCCACAGGCATTTTCCCAGTCAGAAGCTCCAAAAGTACAACACCAAAACTATATATGTCGCTCTTCTCATCAACCTTCAGAGTGTATCCATACTCTGTCAAAGAAATTTGTGATTAGAATATGATCAAATTGTTTCACGTTAGTGCAACCAAAAATCATTCCCAACGAAATTAAGTATAAAACTTACCAGGTGCAATATATCCATAAGATCCGGCCACCATGGAAACAGTTTCATTCTTATGAACCATAAATCTTGCCAAGCCAAAATCTGCTATCCTTGCTTCAAGGTTTGCATCGAGGAGTATGTTGTTAGACTTAATATCGCGGTGGATGACTGGCGGTTGGCAGCCGTGGTGTAGGTAATTCAGACCTTGTGCAATTCCGACAGCTATGTTATACCGCGAAACCCAGTCAATTAACAACTTTCCAGCTTCTTTGCCGTGTAACGCTGCTCCCAGATTCCCGTTTGGCATGTAGTCGTATACAATCATTATATCTGTTTCATTATGAAGATATCCTAATAACCGAACGATATTCCTGTGTCGAAGCCTGCCCAGGAGACTCACCTCTCCGAATAAATCATCTCCACTTTCAATGTCATTGTCTGATCTCCATAGCTTCTTAACAGCCACAACCATATGTGGACGATCGACTTCAGCCTTGTAAACAATCCCAGTTCCACCCATGCCGATGATGTTTGATTCCTTCACACAAGCTAGAATTTCACTGCTGGTGAAATTCAGTCTCTGGAATGCTGTCAGCCTCCAAGGCCATTCTTCGCAACTCTTCTTGAACATATCATCAAAGAAACTGCTATACAAGTACCATCTTTTATATAAACTTTTCCCAGAAAAAATCAGAATGCCAAGAGATAATATCACCAAAGTTCCGATGATAAATCCAATAATGACATGGTTAATATTCATTTTCCTCGAATGCCTTGATTTTGCTGTAAGATTTTGAGAACATGGTGGAAGAACACCGCCACAAAGACCAGCATTGCCGATGAGTTCATCAGGATTTATGGTCAATAATATACCATTTGAAGGAACTGGACCCTCAAGCTTGTTGTAGGACAAGTTCAGAATTTCCAACGCTGGTGAGGCTCCAAAATTCTGGGGGATTCTACCAACTAGAGAATTGTTGGACAGGTCAAGAATGGCTAATGCAGGCATTGTTGCAATTGCTTTTGGGATTTCCCCAGTGAACTGGTTGTGTCTAAGGTTTAGAGTAACCAACTTCTCACATGAAGCAATGCTCGCCTGGATTTCTCCAGAGAGACTGTTGCTTGAAAGATCAAGCACCGAGAGTGATGGGCGGTCTTGAAGCCCATTTGGAATCTTGCCTTGCAAGTTGTTGTGAGAAGCCATGAAGGTTTGAAGATTTGGAACGGAGAGAATCCTGGATGGGAGAGACGATTCAAGGTGGTTCCAGGAAATATCAATCAAAGAAAGTGATGTAGACAAAGAAATATCTTCTGGAATTTGGCCAGTGAGATTGTTGTTTGCCAATTCCAGCCTTTGAAGTAATGGCAAATTTCCTAAACCAACCGGAATTGAACCAGAAATAAGATTATTTTGTGCTCGAACACGGACTAATGATTTACACGTTGATAAACTTGTTGGGAGTACCCCAGAAAAGGAATTATTGAAGAGAATGAGCTTGGTAAGATCGCCAGAATCACACAAGCCTGGGGGAATCTCACCCGACAACGAGTTTGAGGACACATCTAACCATCGCAAGTGTGAGTTTTGCCCAAGTTTCAATGGCAAAGAACCTTTCAAAGAGTTCTTCCACAGCTCAAGTACCTCTAATTTGGTCAACTCACCAAGCTTGTCAGGTATGAATCCAGTCAGCTGATTGCACATCAGATTCAAGAGCTGCAACTTCTTCAGTTCAGCCAACTCCACTGGTACCTCCCCTGAAATCTGGTTATCAGAAAGATCCAGAAATACTAACGATGTAATGTTGCCAAGTTCTGGTGGAATCTTCCCTGTAAAATTGTTCTTGTACAAGTAAACTGTTGTTAGCTGTTTTAGCCTACCCAATGTAGGTGTAATCTGACCACCAAGACTGCCAACCGCCAGGTCAAGATACTGAAGACTGGTGAGATTGCCAAACTCCGATGGGATTTCGCCT
Organism: Xylocarpus granatum; assembly: GCA_019650275.1. NCBI lineage: Eukaryota > Viridiplantae > Streptophyta > Magnoliopsida > Sapindales > Meliaceae > Xylocarpus > Xylocarpus granatum. Next base: position 81,479 of record BNST01003141.1, read on the forward strand.
TCAAATGCATTATATCCAAGAATAACAGTTTCTAAAGATGACAGCTGCCCAAGCTCTGGTGGAATCTTTCCAGTCAGATTATTGCCTGAAAGGCCTAGAAACTTCAGTTTCTTCAAATTCTTGAAAGAGGTAGGAATTGAACCTTCAAAAAAGCCGCCTCTAAAATCCAGGCTCTCGAGTGACGTTGCATTGCCTAGATCCTCAGGGAGAAAGCCTGAGAAGTTGTTGCTTGATGCGTTGACTTGAGTCAATCCCGAGGCCTTGCCAAGACCAACTGGGAAGTTGCCAATGAAGTTATTTTGGCTCACATCAATGCTCTTCAGTGCAGTGAGATTAGCCAGTGATTTTGGCAACGATGAAGAAAACATATTGCAGGAAATGTCAAGTGACAAAAGACTACGCAAGCCTTGAATGCTGTCTGATATACTGCCACTGAGATTCATGTTCGAGAGGTCAAGCTTCTCTACAAATCCTCTGGAGTTGCACCAAACTCCAGTCCAGTTACAATGCAGCAACCTATTCTCAGCTGCATTGCCTGGCAATTTCCAATCGTTGAGGGCATTCAATGAATCAATGAGACCAACTTTTATCGACAGCAAGGTTGATAATTCAGCATTTGGAATGGTTTGAAGTCCGTCAGCAAAAACAAGACCAATGCAGCAGCAGAGAAACAGCAAATAGGCGTGCATTTTGCTACTCGGGTAAGATTGTTTCTTCCTCTTAAACGAGTCTCATTATTGGTTCTGTGGAACAAAGGAAGCTATAGAGTGTCAAGAAACTTTTATGTATGAAAGACGAAAAGAACTTCTGAGCTATAGCTTGAGATAAGTAACAGCAAATAGGATTAGTTTAACAAGTGAGTTCGTGGGATCTTGGGATCTGCTAACAGCTAATAATCTGCATTTAATGACTCTGAAGCTTTGGACTTATTACAAATCTCCCAGACACTGAAACATGGAGAGAATGTGTTTTAATTGATTGCTGATTATGCTTTGTCCTTTATATTATTAATCATGGTCAACCCAAATTGGTGATAAACACAGATAATGTATTATTACTCTATTATTTCTCTCTCTTGTTCCTGTTGCTTAACATTACCGGAAACTGAGCTTGTCTCCCTGCATTTTATCTTTCTTTTGATGATTAAATTCTGACATTCTTCTTCCTCATTTATCTGACAGACACTATTGCAGTTAAATTTGAACTGATAAAATGGATACACGATGATTCAACCAGTAAAATTTCTTGAAATAGGACAAATGGAAAAGGATTTAACTCGTATTCTCCAAAGGGTGACTGGTTTTACTCTGCTGGAAAAATTTTATCTTCAATTATTTGATCGGTTGTGGTTTATATAACTATTCTTTTGGCCATTATTACTTGTAAAAAGGACTTTAACGCTTGCAGATAAAGCATCATTTGGTACCATAATTATACTCATCATTAACATAATTATGGGAAATCAATAATATACACAAAGAATCCATTTGCTGTAGCATAGCATGGGCATGCAATATTTCAATCGAATACTAACAAGACATATATTTAGCATACACTAGATTTCTAGATTGGTTTTTGAAGTGGTGCAATTAATTTGTACTGGATGAATCAATGTCAAGCATAATAAGAGAGGATTGAATTCACGTATCTTTTTCTTGGAATAGCTATAGATTCAACTTTTAAGAAGCTCTTAGGTCAAACAATTTACATATTTACTAACCAAATCTAGGTCAATTACAATGGCATAATGAAAACCTTATGAGAAACGAAAGGGGTTGTTTTCAGTAACTCTATTTGCTATCTAAATGCAGAAATCAATCGATTACAAAATTCAACTCCGAGCAAAAGCACCAAAAAAAAAGAGGCAAGTCCTTCTGAATCTGAATGTTTACCAGAGAACATGATTCATTTGGTAGAAGAGAATCTCTGCATGTTATGAGACTAGGTAAAAGAAAAAGAAAAACAATAGACAACTTGGAACTTCCTATAAAAGAGATGCCATAAGTGACACATTCTGCTACCCATAACTCGAACAATCATTTCTCTTTGCCCACCAAACACCAATTATTTCCCATAAAAAATTGCAGCACACTTACAAGTACCCACATGCACGCATCTGGCTTCTACCAATTATTAATTCTATGTTTAAGATATTAAAAGAGCAATAATTCTTCAAGCCACAAACGAAGGTGGAGAGGCTGGAACCCATGTGCAAAGACCATGCAGATCATTAGTTGTGAGAAAGAACCCAAATTTTTCATTATTAATGAGTTTCAGGAAGTTGCACAAGTACAAGTATGCATGAATATCCTTTTGCCATATATATTTGTGTCTCTGCCCATCTACGTATTTGATGATCAGAATCTCAATGTGTGTTGGGGTTGCAAAGTTAGGTATACTCACATGATTTTATGCCAAAAGACACCACTTTCATCAATCATTTATTGATTAGGAAATTAAAGGACTGGAGTTTCACTAATTAGGAGGATGGAAGGCATCTCAAAGGCTCACTTTACTACTGTGTGTTTACTAACACAATTTGAAATTAAAATTAATTCAGTGTTTACTTATTAAAATAATAATAAAAATTTAAATAAAATTAGTGAATTCGCATAACAAAAATAAAAATTTAACTCTCAAAGAGTTTGAGAATTAAATTTTTATTTTTTTATTGTACATTTTACCTTCATTTAAATAATAAATTATCTATTTTATTTTTAATTTTTTAAAAAATATAAAAATATTTAAAGTCTTATTTTCAATCATAGAGTATGACACTTATGTATGTTACAAGCTATACTTTATTGTGAATATATAGTTTAGTAATGTTTTCATAATTCCAAATATAAAGTTTGATATCATTAATACCTGCATGCTCTCAAGACTGAAAATTTAGAATGAAATAAGGGGATCTGAGTGTTTATTCCATGGCAGGATGGCAAGATGAAAAAAGTGAAACAGAAAAAGCCATTGTCAACCAGTTCTTGCAGCAAATGACAGACAATAATATATATATATATACATATATATGCACGAGCGTATTGTACATGAATGATGGTAAGCTTTTACACCAATAAAAAATAAAGAAAAATTTTAGGTGGGATTGTTTTATCATAATAATTGTGATACGATAAAATTATTTTATTATATTATTTATAATGATGCACTGAAATTATTTAATTAATAAAAAAGTATAATTATTGATAGAATTTTAAAAAATTTAAATTAATTTTACTATTTAATTTTTTATTTTCTTATTTAAGCAAAATTCACCTTTAACTTTTTTAAAACTCTATCAATAATTATACCATGCCTGTCTACAATTGAACATCTGATCAGAAATTTCCTTCTCACAAGGAGAACACTTTTGCTAGAGTTCATATAAAATAAGCTATTGAAGAGCTGTGAGTATGCCTGGTATAAATAAAGTTTACTTGTACTTGTTTGTTTTCAGAGAAATTGAAGAAGAGAAACTATGAAAGAAAAGAAAATGAGCTTTTTATTCTTTTAATCACTAAAAAAATCTTTTTGCAATTCACACTGAGCTACTTATATACTAGCAAGAAGGAACAATCTAGAAAGGAACATAAAAAACAAACTCTAAGAAGAATAACAGTTGGGTTTACTAGTTTTCCATCTGTCACAAATGAAAGCTTAGCTAACAACCTCCATACTGGCAAACTAACTCTACCTCAGCAGTCTTAGTCAAACCAGATAGCTAGCTAGCTCAGGAAACCTGCTATTGCTATCATCCCCCCTCAAGCTAAAGTTCGGGAAGAACCTGAAAGAACTTGTAGCTTGGACCACAGAGAGGAGAAAGAAGAAAAGGACAAAGGCTTAGTAAGAATGTCAATAACCTGATCACCATTAGGAACATAACGAATTTCAAGCTCATTCTGAAGAACTTTGTCACTAATATAATGGACATCAAGCTTGATATGCTTAGTTCAAGCATGGAAAACAGGGTTCTTTGCCAAGGCACCAGCATTTTGGTTACGTGATAATAGTTGCCGAATATATTTTGCCCGAGAGAGATGAATGCCACCATCTTGATATGCAACCAAAATGCCCAAAAAAAAACTAAGAAAACCAAGATCTTTAAGAGCAAATTGTTGTCCAAGTTGTAAAATGAATGACTAAGCCAATGAGAGATTTGAACTGGTAGCCAGTATGTCATCCACATATATCAAGACAAGGTGCAAGGAAGAGGATGAATGCTTGAAGAATAGAGAAGAATCGGCAGCTGAATTTTTAAAACCCCTCTGAAGCATGGTTTGTCTAAGCTTGGAGTATTAGGCCTAGGAGCTTGTTTGAGACCGTATAGAGCTTGTTAAGACGACACAAATGTGTTGGATGTTGGGGATCAACCAAGCCTTCTGGTTAAGGCATATAAGCAGCTTCTGATAATGTGCCATTAAGAAAGGCATTGTTAATGTCGACTTGACAAATTAGACCAGCCATAAATGACAGCAAGACTGAGAACTACCTGAATAGTAGAAGCCTTGACAACTGGACTGAAATGCCCGGTGTGTAGTGAAATCCCTATGCAACAAGACAAGCTTTGTGCTTCAAAATGGACCCATCAGAAGCATGCTTTATTCAAAATACCCACTTGTTGCCGACTACTTTGTAAGCAGAAGAAAAAGGAGTTAAATCCCAAATATGAGTCCTTTGAAGGGCATCAAATTCTTCTTGCATGACTGCTAAGTAAAGCTTGCTTAGCTGATGTAGGCTCAACAGTTTTATTATTGGCAGGAAAAACTTTAGACTTAAAAATGCCATGCTTTGATTTTGTGACCATGGAATGAGTATTGAAAGCAACTGTAGGTGCTGCATGGATTTAGAGGATACAGCTTGTGAAGAATGCTCAGAGAAAGGCTGTGTTTCAGAAGTAATGCAAGAAGGTTGAGATGTGCTCGCTAAGGGAGCTGGTACAGGGTTGTTAAGAGAAGATACCTGCTGGAAGGAAGATAAAATAAGAATTGCAAAGGAAAAACATGAAGTTGATGAACTAAAAGACCTGCTGCAAGAAGAGGATTGTATGGAAGAATAAAGAAAAAACAAATGGAAGAATAAAGAAAAAACAAATGGAAGAATAAAGAAGAAACAACTCATTTAAAATAGCATGTCTAGCCACATAAATCTTCCCAAATGGATGCAAATACCTGTAGCCTTTATGAACTAGACTACAGCCAATAAATGTACATTGTAAGGAATGACAGTTCAGCTTATTGGAATGATAATACCTCAGATAAGGAAAACATGAAAACCCAAATAATTTGTGCATGGAATAATCAGGAGTAGAGTTAAACAATTTGGCAAAAGGAGAAATATTATGAAGCACAGGTGTATGAAAACAATTGATAAGAAATATTAATGTGTGAAATGCATTCCATCCGAAAGATAAAGGTAAAGAGGCTTGAGCAAGAAGAGAAAGTCCCATGTCACATATTGTTCTATGTTTTCGGTCAACAAACATCATTTTGATGGTGTGTATACGGGCATGAAAATTATGTTGAATTCCTTTTTCTTGAAGAAAATCAGAAAGAGCAATGCACTTTTCAACAGCATCAGCCTAGATAGTTTTAATAAAGCAATTCAGTTGATTTTTAATAAGTGCGCAAAAGTGTTTGAAAATGGTTAAGGTCTCATATTTGAGTTTTTGAGGAAACACACAAGTATTATAATCATCAACAGTGCACAAATAACACCCATAACCCTTGTATTGCGATTGAAGGACCCCAAATATCAAGATGTAAAAGCTGCAAAGGTTTTGTGCTCTTAATACTAGGTGCAGCAAAATAAAGCTTGTGGCTCTTCCCTTACTGACAAGCATTGCAAAACTAAGGAATGGAATCTTTATTCATTGAATTTGATTTATTACAAGTTTTTAAAATGATTCCAAGAGACCTAGAATTCAGATGATCAAGTCGTTGATGAAGTATATCAATAGAATTGACTTTTTGACAAACTTGAACTAACAAAGACTTACTTCAAAGAATCTGTGACAGGACCTGATGATTTGTCTAGAATAGCAGGTCTAAGAGGATTATTATTAGCAAAGGATTATTATAAGTAAACTTATTCAAAGAAACATTTAAACAAGACAACATTGAGACAGGAGAATGAACACTAGGTAAACATTGAGTATACAAACCGCAAGAAGAGTTGAGTTGCAATCTATATCGTCCCTTCATAGCCACTCCCATCAGCTGCACATTCTTCGTTCTCTTATCCTTCACAAAACACAAATTGCCATAAAATTTGACCAAGATTTTATTATCATATGTTAGCTGTGAGATGCTAATCAAATTCTTTGTGATTTGAGGAACACAAAGCATATTATTCAATTTGATTGAATAAGAAGAATCAGAAAACTCAAATCCTTTGAAAAATAATTCAACAAAACCAAAATGAGTTATATCCAAACTAACACAATTTCCAACTATCAACTTATCAGAACTAGAAAATTTACTTTCAATTGTCATATTCTTGATGTTGTTAGTCAAATGGTGGGTGGCACCACCGTCTAATTACCAACTGTCATCTGCTGCTGTTGCATCATCTTGAAAGTTTCCGACCTATGCCGCTTTGTCAGGTGGATTTTCTCCCTTGTTAAAGTTCTGAGAATAAGCTTGATGGGTAAGGAATTAGGTGTTTGAGGGACATATTCTCTGTTAAATCGATGAAAACAAATATTGGCTGTATGACAAATTTTGTTGCAGATCTGACGCATCGGCTTCATGTTTCCTCTTCCTCCTGACTAGTTTCGGCCACCTTGATTTCCTCTTCTAGCCTGATTACTCGGATTTCCTCTCCCTCGATTATCAATTACTTGGATTTCCTCTCCCCCGATTATCAATCTGATTGTTTCCAAAATTAAAAGCATTATATCTAGCTCCTTTCTTTTGAAAATTTCTTGTCTGTGAGTAGTTTGCTGCAAAGTTTCCTTGAGCAATTGCTCCATTAGATAAGTTCAGTTGATTAAGTCTACGTTCATGAGTCAAAAGTATTTGAGTAAACCTCATAAATACTCACTGGTTCACTCCTGATGGTTATATTCATTACTACTGTATCATAATCCGATCCTAAACCACTCAACAAATAAAAAATGAAGTCATCATCATTAAGTGGCGTTCCAGCCGCTACTAAATGATCTGCAATAGTCTTCATCTTAACAAAATACTCAGCCATTGTCATCCCTTTCTTCTTGGTTATTTGGATTTGAAACCTACGTTGAAGTGTTTGTGCTTTAGATCCAGATCCGAGCTGATTATTGAGTGCCTTCCATACTTCATAGGATGATTTGCAGCTGATCACCAATCCTATCACAGATTCAATCATGGATGACATCAACCAGCCAAGCAGAAGCTAATCTTGCCTCTTCCAAAGAGTGTGCTCTGGATTTTTTGCAATCGAACTCTCACCAGTTCCAAAGATGAATTGTGATGGAGGATTAAAGCCTTCAGTGATGAATTTCTTCAATCCATTACCTCTAATCGAAGGTAAGACCTGCGACTTCCATGCCAGAAAATTCGTTCCATCAAGCTTGTTTGGAACAACAAATGAGAATGAAGAATTTGAGACAATTAGATGAACAGAGAGATTGGCATTGACCACGAATTGCTTTGATACCAAATTAACGTTTGGTTTTACTTGTTTGTTTTCAGAGAAATTGAAGAAGAAAAACCACAAAAAAAAAGAAAATGAGCTTTTTATTCTTTTAATCACAAAATGAAAAAATCTTTTAACAAATTGCACTTGAGCTGCTTATATACTAGCAAAGAACAATCTAGAAAGGAATCTGAGAAACAAACTCTAAGAAGAATAACAGCTGGTTTAACTAATTTTCCAACTATCACAAATGACAGCTCAACCAACTACCACCATGTTGGCAAACTAACTCAGCTGAGCAGTCTTAATTCAGCTCCAACGACCTGAGTCAAACCAGATAGCTAGCTAGCTCAGGAAACCTGCTAATGCTATCAGGTGTTGAAATAATAAATGCTGTCGAATGAAGCTAAATGGCCACGAAAGTAAAGCGGCAGCCTCGTCTTAGAGGCATTGGCGAGGGAAGTGTCGTCGCTGCCGTTGAAGCCAAGGCCATTGACAGTCGTAGAGGCTGATAGGCACCCGCCAACGCCGACTCTCACGCATGAACAGGTTGGCTATGCAACCACGGGCGCTTATTTTACGTCCAAAACTGCCAAGATTCACTAAAGGGAAAAGGCGTTCTCACTTGACTTTGACATTTGAGGTCAAAACTGTGTTAACGTGGCACACGATCATGGTTCTATCCAGAGTTTCTCGCTATATCCGACTGCAGGAGATTGTCAATTTCACAGTTCCTAACGAACAAGGGTAACAGTCAAACACGAGCACACCGCTGTTTAAAAGACAGAGACAATCCAAAAACTTCGAAACCCCTTTTAACTCTTTATAAAATTTCAAAATAAAAAAATACAGTGATATCAATTTTTCTGGAGAAAAGTTTATTCATTTTCTCGGGGAAATCGTAGATTATAATGAAATTGACTCCAAAATTTTACACGTTGTTACTACTCGTATTGCTTTCGATTCAATTTCGAGCTTCGTTCGGATCGCAATCGACGGACCAGGCTTATGTGACGCTATTATACGGCGATGAGTTTCTACTGGGGGTCAGGGTTTTGGGGAAATCAATACGCGACACTGGATCCACTAAAGACATGGTCGTTTTGATATCTGATGGCGTCTCCCGTTACGCCGAGGAGCTTCTATGGGTAAACAAGCTCTTCAAATATTGATTTTTTTTTCTTCTTCTTATAGGGAATAGAAGTACTATTGTAATTAAGAAAGAAAGTCAAAGTAATTTGGAAAGTTATTGAATTTGTCCTTTACTTTTTTGAAATTTTATTATGTTACCCTTTTTTCTCTTTATAATTGAATTGATGGAATTTCTTAATGCTGTATCTTTTTTTAAATTGGTTAAAAAGTTGAAATTTTTGATTACATAGTAATACATTACTTGGTTTATAGCTTCTATGTGTCTGCGGATTTCTCTTTAATGTTGTTTTCTAAGAATGAAAATTTTGTATATTTCTGTAAACATTTTGGTTGGCTAAAAATTTGAAATCAGGAACATATTTCTTGGCTTTTAGCTTTTTTTATATTTTTTTTTCATATTTGTTTTGACAATTGAACAGGCAGATGGGTGGAAAGTGGAGAAAATAAGTTTACTGGCGAATCCAAATCAAGTGCGTCCAAAGAGGTTTTGGGGTGTCTACACTAAGCTTAAGATTTTCAACATGACTAACTATAAGAAAGGTATTGTTGCATCCAAACCGCTAATAGTTTGTGTACTACTTTAGATCTGTCAAAAGTTTGTGTAATGCATTTTAATAATGGCAGTTTATGAGTAAGTTTGAAATTTACTATTGTTGTAAGGGTAATAGTTTGTGATATTTTGTTGTATTGATATTAGAAATAATTAAATAGAAGATCAATTTGTTGCATTTATATTCTTCTAGGTTATATGATGACAAGTTTAAGATTTAGATTGTTAGGTACTTGGTTTTTTCTTTGTTCTTTGAGCGACAAAACTGAGATTTATGACTTCCGTGGTTTTTGTTTTAGATGAATCCCATTTCCTCTCTGAACCAATGAGGCACATGTTTAATGCAGTTGTATATCTTGATGCGGACACAATTGTTGTCAAGAACATTGAGGATCTTTTCAAATGTGGAAAATTCTGTGCTAACTTGAAGCACTCAGAGAGACTGAATTCAGGAGTCATGGTAGTGGAACCATCAGCAACGGTTTTCAATGACATGATCACCAAAGTGAATACATTGCATTCTTACACGGGAGGTAAAGAAGTCCTTTGTGCATGGCTATAGTTTTAATCTGGTGCCTCTTTAATTGGGATTTTGTCATTAATCTAAAAGTGTGTGGGATCTTTTTTTGCCAGTTTGTTTATTTAACCCTTAGAATTTCATATTGCTTTATTTACAAGAAAAAAAAATCAAAAGTTTCTTGGCAAAATTTAGAATTGAGTTTTAAATATGTGTGGGAAATCACGAGATCCTCGTCTAATGAGTTTTAATGTTAAAAGATCGTCCATATGTTGTGACAGCTCCAATGGAGGTAATGGCGGGCATGTCCACCTCAGAATGAATTGAATTGCAATATTATTGTTGATGCGTCATTGTGCTTACATGACCAAGTAATGTTGTTGTGAGTGTGTACTTGATATTTGAGTACGACAATTTATCTGAAAAGTTATGCAAATAACACAAAAATGCCTTGAACTTTTAGATTGCCTGTCTTTAAGTTGTCTTCAACTTTGAAAACAGATTGTCATGTATAGTTTTGAAGTTCATATTTTCATTGATCATGTTACCTGCAAATGAAAGAGAGCTGATGTTCTAATTGATTCTGCATTCAGTTTTCTCTGTCATGTTTATTTTATTTGGCAGGGGATCAGGGCTTTTTGAATTCATATTACTCTGAATTTCCCAATGCACATGTTTTCGAGCCAAATTTACCCTTGGAGGTGTTGAAATCTAGACCGGTTCCTGATATGGAGCGACTCTCTACTCTATACAATGCAGATGTTGGTCTTTACATGCTCGCAAATAAGGTACTAGAAACTTGTGTATTAAAATGATTTCTTATGTCGTGATGATGGCTGATTGAAATGTTTGATTTCCAATGTGACGAAGTATACTATTCTCTCTTTGAATTTTCTTCTTGTGTAAGATCAGGTTAAGAGGTGAGTATAATGGCAGAAGCGTTGACAAATTATTTGTCTGTCAGTTTCATTCTATCGTTTGTGTTTCTATTAAGGCATATCTTGGTTTTAAATAATAACTGAAAATGTAAGGTTTGGCCTGACAAAATTAGCTCAAAAGATAAAGACACATTACCCATAATTGGGTACCAAAACTGAAAGAATTTGTGTTTGTATCCTTAGTCAATTTCTGACCTCTACTGCAAATGAAGTTTCCAATATTCAAATTGGGAAGACCTGCATTGTTTCTATCCACTGGTTTTATTGGCTTTCTGTTATTTCCATTTGAGCAAGGATTATACATCAATACCTGTTGTATATATTTAATTTGTATTTTTACTTTTCCCATTAAATGTTCATAATTTCTGCTCATTATGTACGTAGTGGATGGTAGATGAGAGCGAACTCCGTGTTATTCACTATACTCTTGGCCCCCTTAAGCCTTGGGACTGGTGGACATCTTGGCTACTAAAACCTGTTGATGTCTGGCAGGTATTGTCTATCCCTTATGAAACTGTCTAATGCTATCTTTTTTCTCGTTTTAATTTTTTTTTCCCTCTTTTGGGGTTGTGTACATTGTTTGAGGTGGCATCTGCAGTTTGGTCTATATTTGTGATCAGTGCTTGTGCTTTTGTATGTGTGGTTGTGAATTTGTTTTGCATTTGCTTCTGTATAGTTGTGTCAAGTATTGGGTTGTGTGATGTAGTTTATAGTTCATATGACAAAAGGGTCATTATCAATACCATTATCCCCATTTGTTAGACTTTATTTTGTTTTTTGATGTTGTAGGATATTAGGAAAACTCTCAATGAATCTCTTCCCGGAACTGGAGGGGGCAGAAATCCTCGAAATGATATTCTGGTCAAAGTCCTTTTCCTGTTTCCACTCTGTGCTCTGCTCTTCTGTTACTACCGTTCTTCTTTTCTGGTTAGTACTTAACAGTCTTTTTTGCTGCTCAGACGTGAGACTCCTAGCAAGCAGATCTGTTATGTTGTTTGGATCTTAGAGGATGTTGTTAATGCTTGGATCTTAAAGCATGAGGTTTTGTTTGAGTTATCTAATCATGTGACTTTTGATGCAGACACGGGTGCACTTAGTCTCATTTTGTCAAACTTCATTATGTGATCAGATCAGACACCTTTATGTCAAAATTAGATCTGCTGGAGCAGTTGCTTATACTGGTGTTTCTTCTTCATCTACCATCAATTCCAACCACCAGGTTAGTTCTTATTGTTTTAATTATTTTATCCTCATCATTGCTTTAAGTTAAATTCATATATTTTTAGTAAAATTGTCCCCTTGAAATATACAATTTTGCCTCATTGGATTCCCATTTATTTGTGCCCTACTTCTTTATGTTCATCATCTTTGTTGTGATGCACAGTTTTCAAATGGTGCATATTTGAAGGTTCCTGCCTATCTGGGTGGAATTTCAATCTTTGTGTCTTTCATGGTTGCTGTGATGTCCCTTGGGATTTCATTTGCAATCGTGCCTCGACAAGTGATGCCTTGGACTGGTTTGCTCTTGTTGTATGAATGGACTTTCACGATCTTCTTTCTTCTATTTGGAGGTTTCCTCCATTTGATTTATAAATGGGGGAAGACAGTGGCATCTCAAGCAGCATCCTTTTCTTCTCATACGGAAACTTCTGATTATGACTCAGGAAAAGGTGATGCAAATTGGAGTCTGTATAGCATTGTGTGTGTGTATTAGTAGAATTCATGTGGCATTGGTAGAAACTTTTGATTTTAGGTTCTAATTAAAAATTGTCTAATAGTTCTTGCCTTTGTTTCAGGTCATCAGCGGCACGCATCGGCTTGTGATTCTGTTGCATGGTATTATGGAATGGTGATGGTGTTTTTGGCTGGTGCTGCCCCATCTTTACCTGCAGTTTTTGGGATCACAGCACTGTTTTTGAGGTAATTTTATTCACTCTCATGTACCGTACATTCCATCTTTACCTGCAGTTTTTGGGATCACAGCACTGTTTTTGAGGTAATTTTATTCACTCTAATGCACCGTACATTCCAGGGTACTTTCAAAAGTCATTCGATGATGTCTGTTATTGTTAAAGAGTAAGATGTGCAAATACAAAATAAAGTAGACATATATCTTTGTTCTGCAGTAGACAGCTTGTTCTGTGTTTCATTCTAAATTAGCCATCTACTTTATCTGCTACTGCAATTTGCTCCCTAGTTGGCAAAAGCATTAGCTATTCTCATAGTTGCCACAGTGTAGACCATATAAGTCAACATTTTGCTTGATCTTCTTTTGCCCATTAGCTTTTCTCTAATCCCTTCTCATGCTTATGCTCTGTTCTACACGTGGAACCTGTCTTGCCTTGGAAGAATTTTATCTCCTGAATGCCTAGGCAGGTTGATTATGGACAATTTTGTTTCTTATTTTGTTAACGGTCATGAAACTGAGTTATGAGAATGGCATTTTTGATGACTATTTCTATGTATGTCCTTGTTTGCTGCTAATCTATGGGAATAAGGATTAAATTAAATAGGAATAAAGAAAGGCATGTCGTTTGAACAGGTTAGGGTTGATGACTATGGGAGGAATAGTTTTGGCATCTTTCATGACGTATGCTTCAGAGCACCTCGCAATTAGATCATTCTTGAGAGGCCTTGAAGACCGGGACACTACACTGCCGAGGAGTGCATGTTTCTTATGCTGATAAGAGGCTTGCTTCAAGGTAATGATGTAAGTAAGATACACGCATTGCATGTAAGTTACACGCATATGCTTCAGAGCACCTCGCAATTTCATCTTGCTTCAAGGTATTTTTGCTGTACTTGGGAAGCAAAGTTGAAAATGTATTTAGCAACCCTAATTTTTTTTGTAAAATATACTCAATTCTTTTTATTAATATGTAATATTGGGTGTTTTCATTCGATAGAGTAAAACTCTTTAAGTTATGGAATGCTCGATTTTACAAGAAGCAGACATGAGATGCTTAGTTTTAAAGATATGATATTGTCCAGATGATATCAGCAGTTCAAGATTCGAGTTTCGGCTACATTGAAATTGTCAGGTAAGATAGGTTAGATTATGATGCATGCATAGACTTTTATATTCATATTTTTTAAAATTTTTTAAAAGTCGTTTTAAATTTTTTATTTATATTTTAAATATTATTTATTATATATTTTAAGTCTTTTTTGATAAGTTTTAAATTTTTATTACATTTTTTAAATATTATTTATTATTATTTTTTAATTTTCTTTATTTTAAATTTTACAAAAATTATTTTAAATCCTTTACCACAGCCAAGTCCTTTAAATAATACAAGCTACTGTTGAGTAAGATATTGTTGGAACAGTACAAACAATTATTGAAATTATAGTGAATAAGAAATTTAACGGGCCGTTAACAGTTTTGATGCTTGGCGTTATTGATTGGATTGTTATTCTGTCTGATATATAACATCTGTCCGTGCAAGATGAGAAAGGGTGAAGGTAGCACTGCCAACTTTTGCAACCTGTATTGCTTCCATAGCTTTTAGGTATAAGAATATTTGCAACCCTTTAACTTTAGGAAAATTGACATGATCACCCTTAACGTTGTATAAACGTCTAATCTAATTCTTCTATTGATGAGTTTTTGTGAGTACGGAGGGGTCTAGTTGAATAATTAGAAAACATTGGAGGTCAAATGGCTAATTGCTTCATATTGAGCGGGTGCGGTTGTAAATTGCCTTAATTGAGAACAAGATTTGTGATATACTATATTTGAGAGGACTCGAATGTAAACAATCAGATTTCAAATTCCTTACTTTTTCACCCCTAAATTTAGACATGAATGTTGTTCTCCCACTAACAATTTGACTAATCTGGTTTTAGTGGTATAAACAAATTGTATAATTGCTTCTGCCTTTTTGCCTTTCCATTCAATTTCTTTTTCTTTTTCTTTTTAAAATACAAACCCTAAATTATTTATTTATTAGATATAGATTTTTATTTATATTTATATTTATTTATTTATTTATTTTGTAATTATATTATATCATATTAATTTATGTGTATAGTTGCACATCATTTTCTACTAAAAAGGGAGACATAGCAACTAACTAAATAATTATATTAATAATGAAAAAAAAAGTAGATTGATGAGAGGTGGACTTTAATAATTTTGTCATAGGGAATCCACTCATCCTTATCATAATAATGTTTGATGGCAATTATTCAATTTGATTTTCTTAAAACTTTTAGCAAAAAAAGCTACAAATTTTGTACCTATATTTTGGGTATCTTCTATTTTAAGGGAAACAATCTTCTTTTTCTTTACTTTACTTTTCTTAGTACTAAAATTGAATAAGATTTTATAGTCATCGAGAATCCAAACCGTAAAATAAAAAAAAATTTAAAAACACTTAGATAAATTATGAGTACGTTAAAAATTCGAGTGTTATTTTTTAATAAGTATAGTGAATATAAGTGAGTAAATGATAAATATTAACAAGATTTATCAAATAATTTTAACTTACATTCCTATGCCAACTAATGTTATTATAAACATAATTCATGTGGATTATAAATTTATGGGTTGTTTTGATGATGCAAGCAAATGCTTGATGAATAAAAAAATTATCAAGTGGTGATGAACTGCGTACCCTTATGGAGAATGTATAAGGTAATTAATTTGGGTTATTTTTATGAGCATGAGTGTGGTAATCAGTACACAATACACAGGCCAGGCCTAAAATTTTGGGGATGAAGGTCATTTTAATACATTATCCAAAAGAATTTCTTCCCCAACTGTTTGGAATTCGGTCATGTTAATATTGCTTCCTCCAAGAGCAAGATTCTTGAATCTTTTTACCATACCAACTAGATTTTGATTGGAGCATTAATCTTTTGATTTTTCATGAACATGTAGACTCTTTCTCACACTAACAAATATGCAAAAGAAACTAGTGTTGAAAGACAACATTATAGATTGAAAACTGTGAAGGACAGCCAGTTTACAGCTACATATGTTGCTGGAATTCCATACAGCAATTGCAATTATTTGAACTGACATTGTACTGCAAACAAAATTCTTGTTTATTCAAATGAAATTTATCTACTAATTATTCTAAGCATCTTATTGGTAGCTATGCAGCCCTTGAATTGTTAGCTAAATTTTTGCTGATGAAAAGATACTTGAGCTTCTGGGTAATAAAAATTCCATACTGGTTTTCAAGTTCTAGAATGGAATGAAATCATGAACAATCTTAAATGAACAAGAAATGTAAGACTATTTCTGTTTGTCTTTTACAAAGATATATGTGTCGTCTTTTACAATGTTGGATGAGAGCAAACAAGCACTCCACAGAACATCAACAGAGAAAATTAATTGGTTTGCATGGTTGCCCACAACACCAGTATCACAAAGAAAGGGAAAGCCTTGAATTCTAAGATGGATATTCGAGATTTCTTACCTTGATTTATTTTAGTATGCTCTATTTTCTTGGCAACCAAACAACAAAATAGGGGAAAAAAAAACAAACAAAAACAAAATAAATGGAGGATATTGAAAAAAGCCAAGAATTAGACTTGCCTAGAGGTTAACCTTTCCTCATAGTCACCGTCCCTGTTCCAAATAATAACAATAATATTGTTTAGGCCATGGCTCTGTGGAGATATTCTTCAATGAGACTTGCCCTTGGAAAACTCTTCCTTCAAACTCTGAAATCTCCATGATCATCTTCCTTACCCCTCACCTTCATCAACTTCCAATAACACCCAGAAGACAAAAAGAAATTTTGAAATCTTTGTTTAAAGAGAAGAAGAGGACACAGGAAGAAGATGTGGCAATTGGCAGAGATGTTGGTAACATATATAATGTAATGAGCTTTACATTTTCTTAGTTCTTGGTATGTTACGAAGGCGGATGAAACAAAGGGTTAAACAAAATTAAATTATTTTAATAATGGTTAATTTCTATTAGCCCCTTTACGTATCAATAATTCCAAAAAAGTCCTAACTCTTTTGTAACTTATCAACATGTCCCCAATTGTTATATTAACTTAAATTTTGACCATGATTGACCAGTGTAAATACTTTTCTGTCCCTATTGGATACTGATGGTGCCTTTTCTTTAACAATTAACAGTAAAATAACCAATCCTTTATTCTGATTAATACTTAAAATTCGTAAATTAGTACAATACAAAGAAATGTTTATAAAGGTGTAACGATTAGGGTGGATTAATGATATTAAAAAAAATATGAAAAACATTTTAATATTTGTTAACAAATGACAAAATTAAGTGAATTTAATCGTAATAATAATAAAAATAATATTATTTACCTAAATGCGAGGGCCTACTCGGTGCATAGATATATATATATTTACGTTAAGTTAATGAAAAGAATATCTCGTTAAGAAAAGATTAAAAAAAATAGATTAATTATTTAATTACAAAGATTATTAAATAAAAAATAGTAAAATTTTTTTAATAAAATTAAAGTTATGGTCATCAATTAATTAACAACAAAACAATCAATAACGGGATACGTGATTAATTATCCCGAGTTAATATTAACTTATTAAATATATATATTTCTAGTTGGTCGATTAGGTCATTTATTAACTTTTTAATGGTTGATAAAATAACTTAAGAAGAATAATTATGTTGATTGATTTGCAAGTATGCTTAAAAGTGTAAAATAAAAAGAAAAACTCAAAATGGAAAAGAAGGTGTACAGGAACTTTTGAATGACTTTGATGAGTGGTAGATTGCTTAGTTTGATGGGAAAAGATGAGTAGGCATTAGAGTGAATTGTGTATGCATTTTGAAAAGAATGGAAAGCTTTTCAATTAAAGGAGAGAAATGAATTGGTACAAAATATGATGAATGAGTCTTGCCTTTTTGACAAGGCGTTCATTCAACACTGCAACAAAAGTGACAATAAATAAAAAGCGTTTTCAAAGAACAGAATGGGGTCTGGTCTGGTCTGGTCTGGTGGGTATTCTGCATTGTTAAATATTCAATATTTATGATTTCAAATTGGTATAGAATAATAGAATGATTGGTAATGAAATTGAGGGAAACAGATGGAGTGAAAGTGACACTGACGCCTCTGAAAACTTGCATCAACCAAAAATCAAAAACCCCACCCCCCATTAAGAAGGGAAATGCTTAGTCCTGTTAATCATTTAAGAAATTACAACGGTGGTCACATCATGGAGTTTCATTATAATTAATAATAATTATCCAAAACTATTGAAAAAAAACAAATATGGTATTAGTAATTTTTAAGGATGACAACCCGGATTGAGTTTATTGTTTTTATTTTAAAAGTGAAATTTTTATTTTTTTTCTAGTTTAGTACAAAGATTCTTATTTTCAATCCATTCTCATTTATCAGGATTAAATAAACAAACAAACTCCCTGAATTTTCAAATTCGGAGACGATGTTGTGCCCAATTTCCTCCCTGAAAGGGGCGGGACCCGGTGGAGAGTAGGGAGATTTTGCCATCTCGGCCAGACCCATCATGGGCGCCACCAAGCAAGATTTTCCTACATACCTAACCTAACACGTATCGTTCAAGTAAAATAAAAGAGTTGCCGTGTTGGAAGCCAAAACCCCCAGAAGTGCTTTTTTGTGGCTTTTCTAACTTCTTCAGCTAAGCTAAGTATCATAAAAGAAATTCTATATAGCCCCATGATGACACAGAGTGGGAAGAAATTTTTGTGTTGAATGAAAGCCATAGTAAGTGCTAGTCAACCATGACGACTTTTGGCTTCTCCCTTTCATCATTTGATTCATTTTACTGTGTTACTAATATTATCATCATCATCATCATCATCATCATCATTGCATACTAGTTGAAGATCATGTACCCTGTACATTGACCAACAATAATGTATCCCCATGTGGGTAATGTTTGATTGACTGTTTCCTGCAATAATTACAAATATGTTGCTACTTAGGTACTGCAAATATGTTTTTTTACGTGGGTTTCGAGTTGGACTGTTTTCATCCAGGCTTGGTTCTTGCCAAATCACAGAACAAAGTGAAACGAAAATGAATATAAATGAATGCACACTGTGTACTCAAACAAGCTTTCTTACAGATTTAATAAGAAGAGATTGTGCAACTAAACTAGAGAATACTCGATCATCAGGGACAATCTCATTTTTCATTCTCCATTAAAGCTAAAGGCCAGAACAAGCAAATCGCCGCACAGCAGCCTAAAACTTTCTTAGATCCATCTAAAGATCCATGTTTTCTTCTCAAAATTGCCATTCCAGCCAATATTGACCATCAATACCCTTTAAAAGTACAAATACATTGATTTGGACAAAATTGATATAACTCCCTCCCTCTTACAACTCATTGCTACATGAAGCATCTAGATTCCTGGAAACAATTGAAGAACAATGGTACGAAGAGAAAGAATGAAAGGTAAAGGGAAACTAATGATAAACAGTGGCCGTAAGTACCCTGTTTACAGCATTTATCCGGATAATAAAACGGAATTATGCTTCTGATATGCAAGACCCTGTATAAAAAAATATAAAGGGAAGACAGCAATGTGGGCCCTTATAAAATCAGCCACCGACTTCTATCTTTGTGTTCCATTATATATGCAAATGGTTGCTTCATTTGTCCTAGACTAACATGAAAATGATAGTGCGAGGGGAAAAAAATGATTTCTACCACCCCAAAATGAAAGCGTGTATTTCAGCCCAACTTGAGACTGTATAAAGAGTGCCAGATTTCCCCTTCCATTTAGAAGAACTTCCTTCAACGCATTCCTTCTGTTTCTTAACCAAGCCGAGGTACAGTGGGATAAAAGAAATGCCAAATTGACTTCCCACTTTCCTTAAGCTTGAGCTGGACCCAATCACAATGCCAATATCAGCCTCAAGCAAACAAAGCAAATCACCCACTGAGTCTCCAATGTAAACAGTCAAGTTCTTTCTGTCAGTTCCATAGTTTTGTATAACATTGTTGAAAGCTTGAACTTTGTCAATGGGGGACTCCATCTTCCTAACAATGTCACCCGAGGAAACAGATTCTTTGAAAGAAAACTCGTTTGCATGAACATTCAGAACATTTAAACCCACTGCTTGATAAACAAAAAAATAGAAGAAAAAGAAAATGTTAATAAAGAAAATGTAAAGAATGTTATATCGGCCTTATAAGACAATAGTCATTGCTAAAATATTAATTTCAAAAGAAGAACCTTCAGCACGCACCTGATTTTAAAGGAAAAGAAAATGGCAATAAACCAGATGAATTAAGAAATAAAAACAAAAAGAATCAGAAAATCATAGGAGTAAAGCAGACGCAGTCAGCTACAATAGAAAAGAGATGACTCTGGTTAACCATGGCAAGCCTAAACTTATAAAGGAAGAAAAGCATTCTGCTGGTCCTTTGACCAAACAACTAGCATGGAAATGAAACATGTACATAACAAAAATGCAGTTGAAGCCAACCAATGAATAGACACCCCAGATTTTTTAATTCGGGGATCAAATTTCATGAAGCCTAATATTAACAAGTTAGCAAGAAAGTCAGTAATTAGTTTCTCCAACAAATGCGTAAACATGTTTTTGCATTGATTATGAATAAACGGAGCCACAAAACAAAAATTTCCAAGGTTGACATCTTTTTCTTTTGATAAGAGGTGAAATTGTATTCAGAGCTCAACATTAACCACCAGTCTCTTCCAGGCTTTATGCATTCCAAATATCAAATTGAGACAGGATATAGTCCAATTTATGTAGTGTTCAGTGTCTTAGCATAAAGTGTACCAGTTGTGCTGGGCGGGGGGCGAGGAGGAGGCGTGCAAACAACCACAACTTATGAGCAGCTCCGGATTTAGGTTTCTAGAAACTAAAAGTGTTTCTAATCTAGCAATTTACTATAATTCATTTTGGTTATGTCAGTTTCAACTATCATTGCCATCAGAACTCTATTGATTCTGCTGAGCCAAGATGCAAGGAAAAATAAACATGCTTGGTTTCGAGGGCAGAAGAGAATTGAGTGAAAATTATTGAAAAATCCTGCTATATACAATCCATTCTTTATGATCTCCTTGCAAGCATCACGTCCATAGTTTTGGACTTTATGCCTTTCAAGCAACTACCTGTGTCAATCAAAAATTGAATCCCACAGTAGAATGAAAATGAAGTACAAAACTGAATATAGTTAGGATCAAAAAAAAGGTTTTTTTTAAAAATGGTTGCGGTGATAGGGCAGGGCAGTCTCAGCTTCTGGCAACTGCAGGTAAAACAATCTCTCATGTCAAACCAATGTTTATTGTGGACAATGCCAGGGGAGGCAGTTGTTGTAACAGATTCTGAGAAGTATGGATGAACAAAGAAGATATCCTTTTAATGCATTTAACATTTGCAACATATTTTGGCTAACCTTTGTCCACATAAAATTTGAAAGACTGTCAACTTATTTTACCATGATGCTTATATATATATATATATATATATATATATCAGAAACAGTTTTCTACTGTAAGAATCGAGAAAGACAAAGAGGTGAATGTGTGTCTTAAACAGCATAAATTCGAAATATCACATTAAAAAACCAATCTAAATGCCTTTAACATGGGCATGTTAATGCTCTCTTTCAGTGTAAAACAGGAAAGATCACCAACTTATTTCAATTAGATAGTTAAAACACAAAGCACAATAGGTTCTAAGCAATGTGAAAGAAGATATACATGGAGAAGGTGAAGAATTATTTTCTGCAGCAACATAAATTTAGACAACAGGCTTTTGCAAAGACAGATAAACAAAAGACCCAAAGACCGAAAACAAAAAACAATCTCAGAAAATGATAAATTCCCACATGGGAGTCTAAAGTAAAAGCTTATGCTAAAAACAAAAGAGGTTTGTTATTTATTTATTTATTTTTACACTAAAGTCATTAAAACTGTTTTCAACTAATAACGAACAAGCATCAACCTACTAACAACAGATGGATGAATAAGGACAACTAAAGTCATAGGGATCTTTCAAGAGGCATGAGTAAGGTCAAAAACAGAATCAAGTTAAAGCAAATTAAGAAGTTGTTTTGTACATTATGATTAACGCATTCCATGATTCCATATGTATGGAGCATACCTGAAGAAAAAGATGCTCTGATGAGATCACCACACCAACAGTATGAAAGTACATGGACATTAGCGTTCAAATTTTCATTTTTTACAACTTTCTGAAAGAAAGTAGTACAACCATCTTGAAGAATCAGGCGTTCAGCAGCTCGTTTAATATCTTCAAGATTTATACCCCTGAGTACTCCAGACTCGATCACTCTAGAATTTGCCCTCTTCTCAAAGTTTGAGAGTTGCTCAATTGCTCTACACAAAGCTTCATAGTCGAATTCCTCCACTGAAAAACCCAGAAAATCAGCCAAATATACGAAAGCCAGTAACTTCAACAAAATGCTTCCACAAACACTTTCCAACTATAAACAATAATGTCATTCAAGATACCTTCTTGAGAGGGCATTATGCTTTCAATGCACTGTTCATACTCTTCTGTGTACTGTTTGGAAAGAAGACCCCACGTGTTCCTCAGCTCAGCAGATGACATCCGACCAAGTTGATTTTCAGGTTGATTTTGGTCAGATTTTGGGGCTGTCACTATTGCAATCTCTGCTAAAATGGCAGATGAATCAACAACAGTGCAAGTCAAATCAAAATCAGAAAATATGGTAAGGTGATCTTTTGCAGGATTGTGTTCTTTAATCAGAGGAACTACAGTTGGCTGAGCAAGTGGCTGAGCATAGAAGAAGTCTATTTCAAGTTTCATGGCTTGGTGATAGAGCTTTTCTATGATGTCTAGCTCTTCGCCAGTCAAAGAGACACTAAGTCTATCAAGCAAGTCTTCAGTTTGCAGAGCTGATGCCTAAAATGAAAGAATATAATAGTTGAGCTAACAGAGGAAAAAGGCCATTTATGCAATGAATTTTTCTCAGAAGACTGTAATTAGCAAAATAAAGTCAGCTTGACCACTAAAGCAAAATGAGATTATTACTCGAATAAAGAAAGTACCTGAAAATTTTCACAGGAATAATTGTCAATCCACTTCTTGTAAGGATGAACTTCATTAGGACTTAGGAGGACCTCAAATTCCTTACTAAGGAAAGCATAGAGCCTCATACAAGGTGACATGGCACCCAATGTGTAAGCTGCAACTTTCGTTTTCTCAAATGGAGTTGCAAGTTTTCCAGGACCTTTTATGCCTTCAACTTTCCCAGAGGCTGTCGCCAACAAAAACTCTCTATACTTTACTGTTGCAGAGTTGATAGTTTCTTTGGCAAGGTCTGCACCCCACTCCTGCATGACTCATAACATTCAGTCCACAAGAATACTCTGCTACATGTTAGGAGTGAAATTTATTTCACATAAATCATTACAGCCAGCGTATACAAAATTACATTGTCATCCACACAGCATTTGGGAGTCAAATTCCATCTTTGTAGAGAAAATCCAGTCTTCTTACACACGCACACACCCCAAAAAAAAAGGAAGGGCAAGTGGGTAAGGCTCCAAATGGATCAGGTAAATTGCCACTTAAATCAGATTGCCCATTTCTTTTCAAGTAAGCTATCAAAAATAAAAACATCCAAAAACTATGTCTCAAATTTCCGAAAACAAAAGGAATCCAATAAAACCAACATCCTGTGCTCTGATCATGGTTTGTGAATCTGCAATCAACATGCAAATGACATCACTCTGCGAGAAAACAGTGGATATTATAACTATTTACCAAAGCTACTTGATTTAATCATAATTATAGGTGAGTTAAAATTCCACTAACTTACAAGGCCAAAGACAGAAATATAATCTTCAAGATTCAACTCTATTGGTCACCAAAATTTTATGGAGCAAAATTTTATATTACCTGTACAAATGAATTATGCATTTTCAACTCCTCCAGAACACCGTTCCTCAACTCAGATATTGACAGCTTTGCATCATCATCATCTGCACACTCTTCTGCCATTTCATACCTAATATTCAAACCAAAACCCAGAAATTGTAACACTAAATAAATCGCAACCAAAATCCTTGATTCTAAACAAACATATTTTCCTACTACTTACATTGCAAGTTGATATAAGCTTTAGAAACCAAAACTCATGAAAAATAAATCAACTAAGTGGATTACTCACCATGACATTTTAGTCTACCCTTCATAAATCCCAAGTGATGGGAAAAAAAAAGGATCTTTTTCTGCTCACCAACTCTTTTCAGCATCAAGGAGAGCTTTATAAAAATATATGATTACAATGGGAACAAAATCCTAACATACCAAGTAAAAAGTAGACGCAAGATATCATTTCTCCTGACATAAAGTTATATTTAGCGACAGTGACATTTCATTTTCCCATCCCAATTGCAATTTCACAAATACTAGGGCAAGCAGCCTCCTGAGAAAAACCTCACGTACCATTTCACAACCTTGCTTTCCTATCATTTGACTACAATTTTATTAAAACCCCACAGACATTCAAGAGCAAACTTCTCTCTGGAACCCTATAGACTGGACAGCTACTCTCATAAACTTGTTTCCCTCCATGTATGCTTATTTCACTTCTGAGACAAAAAGAGAGGAAAATGAAAAGAAAAAGAGAAAACTCAACTAAATGTGAGCTAATGGTTGTTTTACTTAAGCATGCAAACCATAAGAATTTCACAAACTCAACTCATTTAGCTTCAAACAAGTCCTTAAACTCTCTACTGTTTCATCAAGAAATCGTTTAAAGTCAAAATCTGCAACTTCTATACAATAAATATCTAACATTTTCGATCTTTCTTTTATTTTCTGCACTTCTTTAACGGGGAACAGAAGTTCAAAAAAATTCTTAATCTTCCCTTTACTACATTCTATCAGCTACATGTTCTCAATAAACTCTTAGAGTTCTCTTGCTTTAACCTGGCAGTAAAGAATCTAAGATATTTTCTTTGGTTGTTATTTTCCTACATTCTCTCGGCCATCATAACATCGCAGATAACAAAAATTCAACAAGCGGAATTTTATTTCTTCTACGAGAATTTACAACTCCCATAATAGACAATCTAAACCGCAAATTCTAAAATTTACTCCCACTTTTCCACATTTCTCAGCAACCAAAGAAGCCTACATCAAACACAGAAAAGAATTTCCAAGAACCCACTTACGCTTGAGCGAAAGCCTTGAGAAAATAAACATCTTGCGCGATGTAATGCCTGAAAGTATCGAGCTTTAGATTCCCAGAAGCCAAACAGACGGTAAAAGGAGTGTACATAGCAAAGACAGATTCTCGCCTTCCCTTCATCCACAACCTTCTCGCAAGTCCCTCCTCCTCGGTGCTGGGCGATTTTGGAGGAATCGCCGCCATCGAAAGTGACGATCTTTGAGCTGTCAAAGAAAGCGAGTTGAAACACCCGAGTCGGAGGGAATTAGAAGAACAGAAAAGATTGGACAGTAATGGAGTTTTGATTGGGTTTGCGAAAAGAAAGCGCATCAAGAAGGAGAAAGAAAGAAAAAGAGAGATGGGAATGGGAAGGGTGTTGTTCTGCTGAATGTTGGTGAGTCGGAAGTACTACTGTGTTTTCTTTGTTTTTTGCTTTTGTTTCTGTTCCTCGGTTGTAGTCGTGGGAGGGAAGTTTCCTTCGAATGGGCTTTCGTTTTTATTTTTGGGCTTTGGTTGTTGGGCCTAATCGTTTGGTATTTGCTAATGAATTAAAAATCAGATTGTTAATAAACATTGCAATCTTGGCCTGTAATCTGCACGTACGGCTGTAAATAAAGGAAATTGCTGACCATGGAACCTTGGCATCTAAGAACCCCTACAAACGCACTTCCATGCTCGTATGTCAATATACATTGTTCTACTTGTATCTATGTACACACATAGACATGGAAATGTGAAACACATTGTGACATAAACACAAATAAACAAGAGCAATCCCTCATCAAATTGCCATTTCCTTCATGGCGGAAGAGTTCCTTCTATTGGCACAAGCTTCTTCAATGTGCAACTTATCGATGGCATCATAATCATCTTCACCAGTAGGCCATACCAGAATATTGCCCACGGGTCCTAGGCAACAATGACAACGTAGTAAACATCTAAAATGGATATGAAATATCAGGATATCAGTCGGAGGTTTTTAACCTTTCTTAAAAGCTTCCAGTACGCGATTTTGGAAGGTAATTTGAAGTAATCCAAGTTGTCTCAGGACAAGAAATCAGAAACCAGTAGATTTCCGAATGATCTTAGTCATTCGATTTAGAAAACACACTTTACTTGGAACTGGGATTAGTCTAGTTTTCCTCTGGGGCTAAAATCCTTGAATCCAAGGGTCTACAGAACGCGTTTCGAATTAGGAAGCAAATTTGAAGAACCCAAATCCTCATAGAACACGAATTATCTGAAACCCACTGTCTTCACGACTAGGTTAATGTTTTTGTATAAATAATGACTCTATCCTGGACTCTTCATTCATTCGCAATCGTAAGCTTACTTAAATTTCAGTTTGATTTCTTCTTTGTTCTTCGTCTCGGGGTTTCTTGTTCATCTTTCACTGATAGTGATGTTGAGTTTGAAAAGGGGTAGGATGTTGGTTTCTGATGATGTTGATGATGGTGGGTCTTTTGAGAGCATGGTGAGAGAGGCAAAAAAAGCTGCGGATGGTAATGAAGCCTTGAAACTGAAACTGTTAACCGAGAGGATCGTCGGAGAGTTTGTTAACAAGCAAATTGAACGAGCATCACTCTTGATCAAGAGTCAAGAAGCGGTGGCGACGCGTAAGCAGAATTGCAACCTGGGGTTTTGTGTACCCACAAAAAGGAGGAGCGGGCCATGCAGCAAGCTGCAGTTACCGGCCACTACTACTACACTTAATGCTCCGCCAAAGTTACTGGCCACTGCCATTACAATCCTTAGTCCTACGCCACAAGCTGAGAAAAGACTGTTTGATCAAATTCAGACACAAAACCTCGACGAGAAAAGAGAAAAAATTATCAGACAGCCAGAGAATCAGAAAAAGAAGAGAAAGACTGACAAGCCAGAAATTCCTGACATGCCAGAAAGTTTCAAGACCAAGATTAACGAGATGGGTGGTAAAGAGGCGATGCTGGTGATACAAAAACCTTTGGCTAAATGTGATTTGGAGAGTGGACAGAATCGGTTCTCTATACCTCGTAAGCAGATTATGAATATTTTTCTCTCTGGAGAGGAGGAGAAGACACTTGACCGGTCGGAGGGTATAGCTGTTAGACTGATTCAGCCATGTGTGGAAACTGAGACGGTGGTGACGTTAAAAAAGTGGTCAATGGGAAGCACATTCAGTTACAATCTCATCACCACTTGGCATAGAGAAGTTGTTAAGAACGCAAAGAATGATCTCAAAATTGGACAGATGGTGCAACTCTATTCCTTTAGATTACAGAACAATGAGTTATGTTTTGCTTTAGTTAAATTAAGTTAGAGAAAAACAATGGAACCGTGTAATCCTACCAATGCCAAAATCTCTAAAGGCATTTTAATGATAAAACCGCTTTGATTTTCTACGTTAGGGTTTCAGAACTGAAACATGCGGTTTGCTGTATTTTCTTATAATCAGTTGTGTTTTGAAGAGTCAGGTTATCATCAATCATTGTTTTGATTTGCATATGTAATGAATGGAATATGAATTGTGAAAGGTTAAAGCACGTCGCAGAAAAATTATTCAGTTTTATGCAAGGCAAACAGGTTAAGCAAGATATCCGGAGGGGAACAGTTTTTCCCAGTCCTTAAGTCTTGGACTTGGCCCGGAACTTCAACAGAGTCATGCCATCATATTAGGTAAAATACAGGAGTTCTGTATTCACTAGATACGACAATGAACATAAACTGTTGACAATGTGCAAAAATAATTGAATGAAAAGGTGGAAATTAGGTAACAAACTAAAGGTTACGCAACATTGCTGAAATGGTAACCATGCAACCGGCTACCAAAAGTGCCCGGCTCAGTTTGCTTTTGCCAAAAGCATTTCCATTATGCTAATCTTGAGTCTCAAGCCTTCTTCTGTCGCTTCTTTTAACATCATTTTGACTGTTTAAATCTGTCTTTTATAATTATAGCTTCAGAATTTAACTGCTGTAATTATGGCCTTATTGTATGTTCTGTTGTTACAGCCGATTGTGTCATATGCATTTCTCCAAGCAGGACACAACAGCTAATGATTTCCGCATAGTACATGGAGTGGCAACGTCAAGTGTCAAATTTTTATTTAACAGCAATTTTCCTTAAAACCAGCTTTTACTCTTAAAGCAATTCATACTCTAGAAATTGTTGCAAAGGTACACGTGTTGAGGACATTCTTCTTGTGATGCACTTAGCGGTTGGCATCCTTTCCTGATCTGAGTTCGTATGAATCAGATAAATGCTCCAAATCTAACCATAAAGCATGTCCATGTTGTGGAATCCCCAATCCACCGCCTCTAAGAATACTAATACTGAGGACACTAGGTGGACACACCACAGAAGTTCTGAAACTTGATGCCTTCATGTTTATTCATAATCCAATGCCAATAAAAGATGTTTCAAAATTATGTCGGAAAACTTCCAGATACAACGGCTGATTACTTGCATTTCCATTCTGTCATTGAGTAAGGCCTTTAAGTAAAACTAAGCTATCCGTAAACTCAAAATGTTCCGCTTATCCTACACCAGTAAAGATGGCTTTCACCAGCCGCAAAAGTTAAATCATTTGGTGGTTTATATTTTCTCAACACAGTATTTCTGACTAACTTTCCGGCTACCATGAAATATCATAGCAAATTCCACAACTTAAGAATATTTTTCCAGTCAAAACTGTCAACAGTGTTCAACGCATGCATATTGCCGTAAACATCAGAGCAACTCAGTGAATTTCATTCACAAAAATGTTCTCAAGCTGACGAGCAAATGGAATTCAAACACTTCTTCTCTGACTTTCTTCAGTTTTGTACTTGCACTGCTAGACAACTTCAATATTATCCCAGAGATTGTACTCATCACAGATACGTTATGATATAGCCAATTTCATTTGTAGGAATCACAATTACACAACATACAAAATACTAATCGGGTCACGTTAACATTTGTAATTTTTCCATCTAGAATAAGTGAAAGCAAACCAACATACAACTTGAAGTTACCACAAGACCACTCCTTTTTCATGAAATTTAGACAGGAAGGGCAGGGAAAAAGAATTAAGGATAAAGAATCTCGTCACATACAAGAAGCTCCCTATATGGGGAATCACATTAAAATGAAAAACTACAAAAGGAAAACCCTTAAAAGAAAACTAAAAATAATACAAGCCTTTTCCTTTTCATTTTAAACCTATTCTGAAAATCAGATGAGAAAACAACAAAGCAAACGCAAAAGGTGCAAAATAGTATCCAATATACCTGCCTGCTAGTCAGGCCATGAGTGATTTCTTCCTCTACTTCTGGTTGTTAGCAGGCTTCTTCTTGAGTAAGCTTCCAAACTTTCTGATGAATGGTTTCTTCTTCTTGTGCTGTTGCTGTTTTGATGGTGAGCTTCCGCCATCATCATTGTTTTCTGTCAAAGCTACCCCATTTACCTGATCATAGGTTTCACTGCCATCGACCTTCGAGTTTGCTTCCTCCTCGAAGGATTCCTGCTCTGGTTCTCTGTCTGGTGAAAACTCCTTTTCAATCTTGCAGCTCTCCCACATCTTGAATTCAACTTCTACTGAATCATCTTCTTTCTCTTTGCTTTCATCTTCCTTTGGCTTTCTATTAACATTCTCAAGTTTAGCAGGAGAGATTTCAACAGCCTCGTCATTTATGCCATTTTTCTCTTCAGTGGAATTTTCCATCTTCAGTTCCTTGCTTTGTTGCGCTGAAAGGTCCGCTTTGGGTTTCTCTTCTCTTGCATGCCCATTCTCTTCAGAGAATTCAACCACCTTTGGAAGTAGATCATAGTCTTTTTCACTGTCTGTAAGCTCACCATTTTCCTCTGTTTGCTTTTTGGCCATAGCTTCTTCAAGCAACTTAGACAACTCCTCAACCTTCTTAACAGAAGCAGTTTCTCTAGCTCTGAGCTCCTCATTTTCTTGAATGACACTCTGCAGCTCCGTTTCTTTGTCCAACAAACTCTCCTTCAGTTTCATGCTCTCAGTGTTTGCCTGCCCAAGAGTTTCCTGTAAATAAATTACCTCAGCTTCAACCTCCTTTAGGCTATCCTTCAGCTGAGCTTCTTCCTCTTTTGCGGCACAAGCATCTTCCTGGGTTTGTTTGAGCAGATTAACCAGCCTATTTATTTCTTTTTCCAGTGAAGAGTTTTCTTCTTCTGATTTCTTTACACAGTCCATCAAATGAAGTTCCTTTTGCTCCCACTCAGCCTTGGATTTCTGAAATTCGTCCTTAGACTCTTCTATGGAATTTCTAAGAATATCAATCTCATGTTTTCTAACATCAAGCATGCTGTCATACTTTTCAGTTGTTGCTTTCATGACCAACTTTAAATCTTCGATTTGGGCCTTGTAACTTTCTTGCTCAGTTTGACTAGATAACAGCCTTTCTTTCGCTTCCCTAGCTTCAACAGAGACTTCATGTAAGGCAGAAGCTAAGCTTTCCATTGCCTTCCTACTCTTCTCCTCTTCATCCCTGGAATTTTCTAATTCATTTATAAGCTTGTTTTTCTCTTCTAATAGGTTTTGAACACTAGAAGCTATGAGTTTCTCATTGTTCAAAGCCCGGGCTTTCTCCTCCTTCACAGTCTCCAGCTCTGACTTCAAAGATTCAACAGTTTTAACCATTTCAGAAGTTTCATTCTTAGCCATATTAATTCGACACTCTGATTCCTCAATATCCACTCTCTGTCTTCCAATTGTGATTTCCAACAATCTCACTTTCTCTTTAAGAGCTGCAATTTCAGATTCCGCATCATGCAATTTAACATTGTTTCCCTCTAGTTGTCTCGTGACTGAATCCAAGGATTCTGATGCAGATCTCTTCAACTTATTTGCTTCATCAGCCTGCATTTCTAATTCCTCAACCCTGATTTTCCACTCTTCCACTAAATTACGGGCATAAGATTCAGCCATCTTTGCAGCCTCTAGCTCAACATTAAGATGTTCAATAGAAGCTTCTCCTTCCATAAGCTTTTGCTCAAAAGTTTTAGATTTCTCAAGTTCTTGCTTTAAAGAATCTATCTCATCCTCAAGATTCAACACCAGCTCCTTATTTTCAATGGCCTCCAACTGACTCCTTGAATCAAGCAAGGCCCTCAATTGGGCCAACTCAGATGAGAGATTCTCCACCTTTTCAGCATGAATCTCAGCAATCTTGGTGGCATCATCAGCATGACTCAACGCCTGGTTCTTTGCATCAGTAGTCATTGCTAGTTCTTGCTTTATCTGCTGGAGCTCTTGTGTAGCAGAGAGAAGAGCAGAAACATCCAAAGCATGTTGGTTCCTCACAGCTTCGACCTCTTTCTGCCATTCCTCTTCCTTTTTCTGGGCTGCCTCAATTCCTGCCTGCTCCAATTCAACAGCCCGGAACTTCTCAATTTCAGAACTCTCCTCAGCGCGTTTTTGAGCCATCACAGCCTCTCTCAGTTTCTCACTCGCCTCTTCAGCAACTCTCTGCGCTTCTTTCAATTCATTGATTGCTTGTGCCTTCTCTTTATCAATCAATTCTATCTGTTCTTTTGCCTTCTTAAGATCTTCCTGAACAAGATTCAATTGAGCCTGCAATTCGGACCCCTTTGCAACCCGTGATTGGTGTTTCTGAAAGCCAAAATCAAATAACATTGCAGATCAATGTTTGCACTAGTTTCACGATAAGGAGAGATTGGTTCTAACACAACAGCATGTTCATGTCTTGAGAGCAGCCACTTCTTGCCAAAATATAGATTTTCATTGCCCAGCATTTTTCAAATGGTGGACCATAACTGTTCAAGGCAATGTATCCACAATACCATGGTCTTTTGGTTGTAAAATTAATGGGAAGTTCAAAAACACATTTTTTGAAACAGAACCAAATTGTACCTGAAAAGCATAAAAACCTCACGGTCAATTACTAAAACTTACTTCAGGTGTGGGAGCAGCCTTTGCTGGCGGAGTAGTAACAACCTTAGGTGATCGACGATCAATGGAAGGCTTAGAGTTGACAGTTCGTGGGGATCGATCAACAGAAAGCCGAGCATTTTGGGGAGAATGTGAATCAGTTTCTGGCTTAGTCACTCCCCTACCAAGTTTGCTCACTCTTGGAGTAGCAAGTGAAGGTTTGCTAGGAGTTTCAGATGAACCAGATCTGCTCAAGTTCAAAGTATTTTCATTATCTTACCAAATCATAACCCATTGTATACGGATAAAGTGTCATATATGTAAGCATAACTCTTGCCAAAACTGAAACACATTGAACGGAGTATCAAAATAAATATGAATCTGCATCAAATATAGAAACTTTGAAGGCAATTTTAGCATCAGAAGTTCACTACTAGATCCAAGTAATTTAGCACACATACACATAAACATGAAAATCGGTTCAATAACAGATCCAAGCCATTCATGAAAAATTGGAAAAATAAAACTAATAAATTAAGATAAGGATTAAAAATTAAGCAAATAATGAAAACCACATAAAAAAAAACAAAATAAAAACCTAAACTTTTAATCGAAAACCGTCTTCATAGTTAAGATAATAGGGTAACAAAGTAAGAGAAACAAAAAATTTACACTTTAAATCAAATAGAACAGAAGCAAAGTTAAAACTTTTGACCAGAACCAAAAAAAAAGGAAAAAACATAACTTGCAGATCCTTTAGCATATTAAAAACAATTTATTCTCGTTTGAAAATAGAGCAAAATAGTCCAAAAATTTACATGACCCAGGTAAGAAGATCATTAAACTAAAAAAAAAGGTCAGATCTAGAGATAGAAGGTGATTTCGACATCAGATGAAGTAGAGAGTGAGCGTACTTACTTGGATTTCGTTGACATGGCTATGGCGGTGATGGGAAATAGACAGAGATGCTGATGTTGAAGCGATAAAGATGAAAGAGAGGAACTGGAAAATGTGTAAAATGAGAGCTGCTAAAATGCTGACATCTCTTTTAATTGAATAAGCGGATATAATGTAAATGCGAGGCGAGTTGAAAGTTTTCACATTTGTTTCTCAGATCATGAGATGATGGTAAGGATAAAACTCTATTTTCCTGCAACAACAACAATAGCAAACACAAGAAAACCAACAACGATAGCAAAGTAGAATCAGTAGCAGAGAGCAAAATTACAGCAGAGAAAGTAAACCAAATAATTTGGTTTGTTGTTTCTGTCTATATAATGGCTATGACCACAGACACAAAAGTTACCACAACCCAACACAGCACCTTGTAGTAGTTACTGTGCTCCCTTTAACACTCTCTCTCTTCTCTGGTGAAAGTTCAAGAATGCCCCTCTGATTGTACCGCCATTTCTGATCTGTTGTTCTGTCGAAAGGAATGGAATTGGTAAAACCCTTTTCAGAGCTTTGGTTTTCTGCTTTTCAGTAAAAAGCTGATCATGTGTTCCATTGACAAACACCTTTTTCCATGTAAATATTAAAATCTGCCCTCATTTTCTCTTTCGCTCTTGACTCTGTTTGTATTTTCTCAGAATCTTTCAAGACTCAAATTGCCTACAATTCTTAATATATTCAATTTTTTTATTAATTTCTTTTGAATTTTAAGTTGTGTTTTTATATGTTTTATATTATATAATTTAAATTTTATATTTTAATTATATATAATATTCATTTTAATTTATTCTTTTAAAAATATATTTTAGCGAAGTTTCTTCAATTTTTCTAATTATTTTATTTATTATCTTTAATTGCTTTTTAAATTTATTTAAATAATATTTTAAGTAAAATAATTATATTACATCATTATAATTAATATAACAAAGTTATTTAATTAATAAAATAAAAATAATTTTTTTAAACAATCACTCGTAAATAAATTTTTTTTATTTTATTAATTGAACAATTCTGCCACCTTAATTATGTTTACACGATCGAACTATCTCACCTTAAGTTTTTTTGTTTCATCATCGTAAATTACATACAAATTACGTTCAATTTATACTTAAATATTTTTGTTATACACAAATTTTGAAAAATAATATTTTATATATATATATTTAATGTTTGTATGTTAATTAATGAAGCAAATTAGTTTTACCGGTAATTATTTAATACAATTGATGTAAGAGAAGGGAATTTTTCAAATAGCAATCCAATTTAAGATCTTTATTGTGTATGGTGTAATAATATTGTGTATGAAAAAGACAAGTGATATAATTTATATTTATTTTATTCGATGACTTTCAACCCACCTTCTTCCTTTTGTAAAAGTATACACCTTTTTGGTTCCCTTCTTTCAATAATGAAGAATAATTAATTATCCATCTTGTGTTGCAATACTTGAACATACTTTCATCTATAATAGCATTAGAAATTCTAGAATTCAACCAAAATTTACCATTTTTTTTAATTTATTCAAGAAGAAATTAATTTTTATTTATTGGATAAATGTTTTAATACATCTTTTAGTAATTCACAACATGGTTTCCTTTTCTTTTTGTTAATTAATAGGAATAAGATGCTTAATACTTCAATTAAAAGTCCAAATTTGGCCTTAATCTCAGTTGTTATCCTCCTAAATAGTTCTAAGTGGACAGTGTGGGTGAAATCCAACTGCTCAATTTTCAATTGGAGATGCAAATTAATTTGCACATTTATTTTTCTTTTTTTTTATTTTATATGGTGAGAAGGTGACTAGCAACCAATTGGAAGAAATCTTGCCAAATATTTTCTTCCAATTGTGGCAATTTGGAAGAACCATGATTAGCTATTAGGTGGGATTTGATTTCAATCAAAATTCAATGCCAATACTCTTATATATAATTGGATCATAAATGCTTAATGGGATTTGTGTGGTCACAATCTTACCTCTTGGTGTAGTTGTAGGTGCTTTTGTAGCTTCAATAGATTGATCTTTGATTATGTGTTTTATTAAAATTTTTTTATTTATTTACTCTATGATTTATTAACTCAAATTATATATATATATATATTTTAATTTAATTTTTATCTTTAGAATTTCTCGATTTCATCTTTCGATCAAATATACAATAAATTATGGTAAATATTTTATGCAGTTTCAAGAGATTATATGCAGTTGAATCACTAATTGAATTTCAGTCCAAGTTGATTTAGGTTGTTGTATTATTAGTGGGGAGGGGAATGGAAAAATATGAGAATGGATGGAAGAAGAAAAAGAAAGTAAAGACAACGAATGCGAATTATTGTCTAATTAAATGCATTAACACCTACAAACTCACTCAATTATTCTTTTGTCAAAAGAGGGTTGAAATTAGCAGTTAGAATTAATTTTTACCAGTTTCATTTGAGTACATGGCCAACCAAAATCTCATATCCAATTGCTTGAAAACAAGTGAAAATCTTGGAATTTGGCTGCTTCTTGAGTTGGGTTTCCAACACTCCATTTGTACTGCCAGCCTAACTAATTATGTTAATTAAATCTTTATCCCAACACGCAATCCAACAATTAGGCTAAACTTAGGCTTATTAATGTGAAGTAGATGAGATGATACAGCTAAGCTAACTGCAATACAATAACATTAATTATACAAACAATGCACATGTCTGCCACATGCCATGTTTCAACTTCAATCCAATTATGCTTCTACCATTGCCAATGAATCATCCCTTTTCCATGTTGTAAGACATGAAATAAATTTCTCACATTAATCTTCTCATAAACTAATGAAGACAATAATAATGTGAAGAGAAACTAAGCCATCAAAATAATATAAAGGCGAATCCAATACAATAGTAAATAAAATTAATTTCAAGTACAATTATTATAAACTA
The DNA here is from genome assembly GCA_019650275.1 of Xylocarpus granatum. Lineage (NCBI taxonomy): Eukaryota > Viridiplantae > Streptophyta > Magnoliopsida > Sapindales > Meliaceae > Xylocarpus > Xylocarpus granatum. The sequence continues at coordinate 117,142 of BNST01003141.1, forward strand.
TTTAAGACAAAAGTTTAATCAATTGGGACCTGAAAAAAGGGAGAGAAAATCCCATGCATATGGTGGGGTGGGATCAAAAACAGCTGAAAATAGCAGAGAAACAAAAGGTGATGACAGAGATCAAGCAAAGACAAGATGTACCACCAGCTTGTTGTAGGAAACATTCTTGTTTCTTTCTTTGGCCCTTGATTATTCCCTCTGCCAGCCTCATCTTTCCTTCACATATTTGCATATGAATGAAACTCATCATGCAACCAAATTATGGAAAAAATGCTGGCAACAGTCGTGAAAATGATAGTCTTTAACAAATTTATACTGTGTGTATTTAAACGGTTTTTTCATCAATAAGAATCCATTATCCAATATTCACTAGAAAGTTATAAACGTAATTAACACTATATTAAAAATCATGGCTTTATACTTTTATGCATAGACTATCATGCCTATGCAATTTGTATCTCTAGTTCTTATCTATTAGGTAAAAAGAGAACAGGAAGACCAGTCCCAATGCCATACATGTAACGTCAATTCACTATTATGTTGTGTGACTAAGAGCTTCATACCTCAGATCATTATGTGAAATTCAAGCCATATCAACCCATTATATTATACACAGCAATCTAAAATTTAAGATCCAAGGACCTGGTTTACAACTGGCAAAGATATGAAGATATCCAACAGCAGGAAATGATGTGTGTCAATAGAGGAGACATGGGGATATCTACAAATTTAATATACAGTCAAGTAATAGGGGATGAAGAAGAGAAACATTACATCAATCATCATCATCATAAGAGACATGGAAACTAGTGGTGCAACCAAAGGCATCAGGATCCTCAGCCCCGCAGCAATCATAGAACTTGGCAGCATATGGCGGATCATCAGGTCCCAATTCATAGTACCTTCAATGAATCACAACCAGAAAATATCAACTGATTAGAGCTCTGTCCATTCTCATGTGATGAAAAGCAAATATGAAAAAGGTTGTCTAGAATGAATTAACAAGCACAACTGTATTCCATAAGCAAGGGAACACTGCAAGCAATGACATCCCCTATTCAATTACAGATGAAAATTTCCAAATGTTGAATCTTCCGCAGTCAATTTTTTCTTCCCTATAATTCAATCTTTACGACCAGCACTCACAAATAATGGGTACATAACCTATGCAGTCATTAACTACCATTGTGAATGTGTCTATCTTACTATACTTTTATTCTCTGTGTGTACATAGTCAACCCAAAATCACTCTTAATGAGGTGCTGTCCATTTCACACTCACTTTGCGGCATGTCATTTTCATCAACTTGAACTCTTGAACTCCAATTTCATCTCAAGAATTTCTATAATCAAGACATGGTCTAGACTATGAGGAATAGAAGAAAATGAACAATCTCTTCCCAGTGGCTAGTATTGAAGGCAGGGCAAGGTCAGAAGATCAATCCAACACTTTGTAGACATCCATGGTATACAAAATATGACATGTACCACACTGAATTCTCTAAAGGCTCTTAAAACTTAATTATAGTTATGCAATTCAATATGAAGAGATTCATTACCACATAGTTCAGTTTCTAACATGTATTGCAGTCTCCCTAAACTTTTAGAAGAAATTAAAGCCACACCCTTCAGTTCTTCAAATGTCTTAAAACTATAACAATTGTACTTGTACTGTCTCGCCTTCTTCCGCCTCCCTTGGAAACAAACTAACCAAGAAAAAGAAAAGCATGCAACATGCATGCCCACAATGCACATGAATCTACCATCTTAAATGGGGTTAAAAAAATGTGTTTTTCTCTCCAAAGTAATAGGTGCATCACTAGTGCCTTGCAAGCATTCTAACCCAGTATGCAAGCATTGAGATTATATGGACTCAAAAGGTACTTTAGTGGAAACTGAAAAACCTAGAAAACAAGCTTCAGAAAATCCCAGCTTTTAGCTTTGTTATGACCTGTTCCACTACTTAAAAAGCATTCTGTCTCTTTCAAACCCAAGTATTCCTAGGCAATACAAGTACTAATCCCACCTCTGGAGCCTCTTTGAAATGCTCACGATACTACCACCTTGCAGACAAGGCCCAATAGACTACAAACTGAGAAAGAACATGAACCTCGTTGTCCATTAGCATTGTGAGATTTGTGCCACTATGACCAACGAGGAATGCTAGATATCCCAACAGGTGTATCCCAAATTATATAGCAAATGAGATGGGAATCATCAATTGGATGATAAAATTTTACAATTTTCAAGATCATTTTTTACACACCCAAATCAACCAAACGATGAATGCTGCATATTCGGGGATGAACTTTTTTGTAATAAATTTTGGAATGTCTAGCATTATGAATAGTCTTGAATAGCTCTATGTATTGCAATCACTGGGCGATGTTATATCACGTGTATATTCATTCATTATACTATCAAATTTGGCAAGCAGTTTTCTTCACTAACTGAAGGCTACAATTGGTCACAGCTTTATTCACAAACCACAGAAAACTTAACCAGTAGGCAGCTGGCAAAATCATTCAACAGCATTTATTCATTCCAAAAGTACATTAATATTTCCAAATCGTTCAATAATAACCAACCAAATGAACGAGAATTGGGAAGTGAACACGGATGAATCCCCAATTAATACTTAGTTTCATCAAACTCCTTTTAGCTGGCGTGATTTTTCTTTCCAAACAACATCCAACGAAAAATGCAAAAGACTCAAAAGGGTCAAAGGAAGTTTAATAAAAAATTGAGAGAAACACTCAATTCGAAGAAATGGGTATACGAGAAATGATCAGCAATGGGGTACCTTTTTTGGTCGTCGTGACGACGGCAAACGAAGAAAGAAGTATGAAAACGGCAGGAAGAAAAGCCGTTGGATGAAGCAGTGTAGGTCTGCTTACACCTCTTGCAAACCTTCTCCGTCTCTTTCTCTTTCACACGTTCCATCTCCATTTCTCGCTTCCCTTATTCTGCCTCTGTGCGTCTCTGCGTATATTTTAGAAAGAACCCCACATATAGAGCCGTTCAGAACCCAATCCAATCCTTCTAATCCATGGATCGGATTAGAATTTACATCTAAAATTTGATGAAATTCGTCAAAAATAATATATTAAACAGAAGATATCATTTTGTTAACTAAATTTAATTAATACATTAAAAGTATATTATACCTAATTTTTTTAAAATATATATATATATTTAACAGCAATTAAAATATATATTTTTTAACGCTTCAAAATTACTCTATTTTTTTCTTCCATTCAATGATAAATTATAAAATTATTTAAATAAAATACTTTTATAATATTTCTTAAAAATTTACCGTACCTTTTATTCTTATTCTGGTGAATTATTTTATTATTTTTATTTCTTTTAATGAACTCTTTTGAGTGAATTTCAATTAAATGGAGTTTTTATTGATTCGTATTGGATTGGATGGGTCATATGGTAGATAGGGTTGGATTGGATCCGTCCAATCCGATACATCGCACACCTAAACCCACGAATATTCCAAAAATAAGATAGGCTAAGACTATTTGTATGAAGGTCATGGACCTCAGGAATCATGGAAGAATCAAGTGAAGCTGCGACAAAGAAATTCTAACGGAAACACAAGGCAAAAACTAATATTTATGCGCACGGTAGTACTAGTTTACACCAAACACTAATACAGAGATTTTATTCCTCATGTCCAAATCCAAAACTAAATTAAATTCTCACATTATTTCATGGCCCATACCACCAACCCAGGATAGAGTCCTGATTTATGTACTACTTGCAAAGACCAGACCGGACGAGCCAAATTTGGTGCCAAATCATTCATTACAAGTATTTCCCTGGGTAGATGATACCCAAGAACCACAAACCATTTAACCTCGTAGGAACAGAACTCAGGCCTGCAAAAAGCTTGCGTACTTGGCGCCTAGGAAAAGCCTTTGAATACAGAGAAGGGAGTTTTTGGTAACCTCTGCGTTCTCGTGGTTCATCAGTTTCATCACCCGATCCTTGGCTTTCAGGTCTGTGACAATTACCCGCCCAGCCGGATGGTGCTGGATAAACTGTGAGAGATCAAAGCAAGCAACTGCAAGAGCTCTTGGGTCACTGGATGTATCCAAAATTGTCACGAGGACCCTTAGAATCTGAAACCGAAGACTATGTCTTAGTATTACCAAAGTTTCGTACAATATGGTAGGCAGATTCATAAAAATTAAAGCAGAACAAAAATAATAATAATGAAAACAATGTCCATAGCATACAAAATACCTGGAAATCATTCTCTTCAAAGTTTGAAATATTTTCACGCCAGAATAAAGGATCTCTGTGCATGGGAGACCAGTCAAGATGACCAAGGAGGACTTCCTGCTTATACTTATCGAAAGAACTCAACCTCTTGATATTATCTTTCAAACCTTCTTCCAATTGATTCAAAGCCTCCAATAAATCCTAAGAAAGATTTTTAAAAATGTATTATGCATAACAACAAGAAGAGGGGAAAATATCATAAGGCAAACAAAATTCAGCAATGGAAGTAGAGTCTCGTTTTTGGGGTACTTTTGAGGACCGCTGCAATTGTAAAACTCAGCTTGATCAAGTTCATGCGCAATAGAACATCTTGTGTGTGAATTTAATGACAAGAATCTTATTTTTGTAATGGATACGAACATGTTATCAGACTAAGACAGCACATTATCAGACTCTGTTCATAATGAGGAAAAAGGGAACAAGCCTTATTAAATAGAACGCCAGAAAACCAAAGAAAAAAGATGGCAATATAAAGAACATATTATCCAGATGAAAGAAGGAAATTGTCTGACATTAGAAGTAGCATCAAACTGGGACAATAAAGTTATCAAGATTGTATGGTTCCGTATAAAAATGACCAGAACTTTCATCAAGGATTATTTTGATTGAAACTGTCCAATAAATAATAACTGGAACAGTCACTGAGGAGGAGAACAGCATAGAGTTCATCCACATCAAACAAAAGATAATATAATGTAATAATACCAAATTCATAATTGTCTAGCTGAACCCAACAATGGGGCATGAAGAGTCAAGTGAGCGTAACCCCTACAGGCTGTAGAGTACCATTACAACTCCAATAATAAGTATTATCATCACATAGGTCATGAGTTTTCTAACACACCATACTTTAAAAAAAAATCAAAGAGAAAGAATTTGTCATATAAATTCATTGAAATGTACCAATCAATAGCAAACAGTTGCATCACCTCCCTTAAGCTAACTCAATATATTAACTAGATTGCTATACAATCAGCCAGAAAAGAGAAATAAACAGCACACAACTCCTCTTACCTCATCACTCCATGCTTGTGCTTTCAAACTTTGAACAATTTGAGGCAGTCCCAGGTCTATCATCTGAGCAGCAAAAGTACCTTTTGGAAGCAAGTTCTTAAGAGTCAGGACAACCACCCTGACAACCTAGCAGAACATACCCCTCTTTAATTACCAGTCTATCATTTTGAATAAGAAAATAGTCCATTTCTTCCATAAGAAAAAAAAATTATACATTTAAACAGCACTGCTCAATAATATTGAAATGAATGATATATGTCTTGCACTGCAGTAGTCCTTGTATATAATTCTCTTAAGAACATGTATGATATTTCTGAGCATGGAAAATGGAAAAAGCTGACAAAATGCAAAACCACGACCTGCTCATCAAGCAAATCCTCTTCTAAAGTGTTGTGAATGGAAAAACAAAGAAAAACTAAATGAATTGAAAATGAACATTAAATTCCAAGAAAAAAGACCTCACCTTCTCCTTTGTGGAGCTCTTTACAACATCTATTAGTCGTGGCAGGGTTCTAGTAGTTGCCAGGTACTCAATTGCAGGCTCATAGTAAGATAAGAGCCAGACACAGAGACAGGTTTCATAAAGGAGCTGTTACAGTGAGAATAAAAGGTCAATTATGGAGATTTTTGTAGTCCAAGTAATGTTTGCTCACCAAAAGTGGAGCATGAGAACTTCATTTATCCATTCCAAAAGTAAATGGTTGTGGAACAAAAATGGTAAGTATGAACAAAATGCTCATCCAGCCTGGAACCTGCTAACTAGCAGGATTGGCGGGCGTCAACTTTTGTTCAAAATAAGTTACTACATAGTAGCCACCTGGAATACAAAAAAGTTACCTGGATAGATTGTTGAGTTGATGCAGGAGAAATTAAAGGAGTCAACAATTTCACCCCATCTGCTTGAACAAAGGAAGATCTCACTACAGGTTCCTTCAGTAATGCTGCAAGGCAATTGACAGCAACTGGAATGCCTCGACTAGGATGGGAAGGCTGCTTCAGCTGCACACAACTTACAGCATCAGGACTATGTTCTTATGACAATATCACCTCAGAGAAATATACCAACCGATTCTTAAACTGTACTAAAAAAAGGAAGATTCACTAAAAGGAAAATGCAACACTTCAAAGCACTCGTCACTGGAATGCATATAGATGAAACAACTTGGTCAAAACTATCAAGAAAGATAATAAGAAGAAAGATTAACAGATGTAAAAGTCAAACCGAGCATTGGGATTTCACCCTAAATGAGCTCAAAAGAAGCCAAAAACTCTGATCTTCATTGAAATTTAGAGCATTACATCAACATATATAACATTCTTGTTCTACTATTCTATAAAGACTGAATGATTGTTGTTAAGTCCATTGCTAGCCTGAAATTAAGAATATGACCTAACCGCTAATAGTTCCAATAACTAGAAATAACTACGTGGCTCCAAATAAGCAATACATTGGATTTCGACCATATTTCCAAATTATTTCATCTGCTAAGTTTACTTTCACAAAAAAAAATTCTTATCTGAACCAATAATGAATGAAGGCTTTCAATTTGCTGCAAGTTCCTTAACCAACAAAAACCTAGGTGCAAAATCTCCAGCCATAACATACAATTTAGCACCAGTTGAATTTAAAAACATCTATATAATTAAAGCCAAAAATTAACCTGTGCACAAAGCCATTCGACCAATCCTCTCAAAACATCATCAATGGTAGTGAATTTGCTCTTTGAATTGGATGCTCCCCCATTTGTGAAAATGCCATCCAGTGTTTTTGGCCTGGCACTATGATTACAAAAAAGAATGCACAATCAATAACTGAAGATTTTATATCAGGTAATTTAGGTTAATATGTTAAATTTTCACTAATACTGATCATGTTTTAAGTACCTTACTACTGCAGCTAGTATCTTACAACTTTTTTCTTGTATGAACCAGTTACCTTTCCACAGCAATCTGAAATTGGACCAAGCGTGTTGTTTTAGTTTTTGATCATGTTAAATAACATGGAAAAAAAAACCATAGATTGTTTGCAGCTACTCACAGATTCTAATAAAAGGAAAATTGGCATCTTCTTCCAATTTTCAGAAATAGAAACAAATAAAAAACATGACATGGTAACTACAGATCAAAAGATATTGAACAAAATTCCTTGTTAACATGGGTGTGTGCATGTTTAGCAGTGTAAGCATGCATATGTGTTTCATATCCCCAAAATATGTGTGTACGAGAGAAACCTCATATTCTTGAAGAAAGCCTGGCCGGGACAACATTAGGACAAAATCAGACGTGATAAATCGTGAAAGGATCAACCACAGTCTAACATTCTAAAATTTTAGCATAGATACTTAACTTAAGAAAGGTTCATAAGCATCTTCATTTGCAAGAGACTTATCATGGAATAATCTGGCTCTCTTCGGGTTTGCTGCCAAAGGAAATAAAATAATAGGTTAATTTGCTAGAATACATGTTCTATCAAGATGGCCAACTTCCCCCACCCCACCGGCCAATTACCTGCAAGCATCTCATCAATTAAAGCCAGAACGTATTCCACTGTTTCTTCCTTGTAGATATCCCTTAAAATGTTAACAAACACCCGAACATAAGATGGACCATCCTGTAAGAGACAATTAACTTGTTAATAATATTATTGACTGTGTGAGTGTCCTTGTTTCCTTATTATGGAAAGAAAATGATCCAAGAAGAGTTCAAAAGACTTAATCCCTGAAGACAAAGAAACATGGAAGAGAAAGAAAGAGACAGAAAGAGAACTAACACACAGCTTAAAGACTAAGAAGAGCCATGAAACATTACATCATCCAGCAACTGTGCTCGGTGACTTTCAGATCTGTTATCATATCGTCTTAGCAGCTGAAGGCCTGTTCCTGAAATCAGCTTAGTTGTCATGTATGTCTCCCATGGGATGTCCCTCTTCAGAACCTTTAAAACAAGAGAAGAAGTTAAGCAAAATATATGCCGACATAATTAAATGCTTTATAAGAAGAAATTATTGACACAGCACCGCACCAAATAACATAGTCATAATCAAAGATCAAGGCAAAATGAACCATACTGGCAACTAATATCTGGCCATGTTAGCTACTATTAACTAAACAAAATAGAGTTATTGAGCTGGACTCACTAATATGTTCCTCACTTTCATTTCAAAACAAAGACAAACGAAAATTACCTACACCCAGGGCCATACCTTTAGCCAAATTCCAATACTTCTAAAGGTCCAAGAAATGAAAGATATCATAACAGGTATACCAAGGACAACTTTTTTTTTCTTGTTCCATGAACTTTCCATCAAAACAAGCCCTCAAGATTTCAATTTCCAGCAACAGAACAAAAGTGCCACAATACAATATTCGAACTAATTTGATTCCTACTCATAATATTACATACACAGTTGTTCCCGTATTATGATAATCTGCAAACATAGACAATAATAAAATCGAGAGATCAGATCACATCATTAACCTGCTCTGTTGTAAGTTCAGCATGGTCCATTGATATTGAAAATCTCAAAACCTCGCAAAATTACTCCAATTCAAAGACCTGAAAATCCGGAGAATAGAAAGAACATCAATCAAGTCAAATTCTATATACAAATTCTCTAGAATAAGCAAAATGGATCAAATCTGCTCAAATCTACTTCAATTATAGCAAATTCCACCAAATTTTACAGCTTTTTATAAAATTTTAACACTAAAACTCAAAATTCTTCAGATTTTACGAAATTTCAGAAAAAATCAATGAAGGTTTTGGAATTGAATCTAAATTACCTTCAAATTCTGTACAAATATTGCCACAAAATCACGGCGGAGATATGAATAAATTTTAAGATTCAGCAAAAAAAGAAACAAGAACTATAAAACAAAAACGAATATAGAGATTTCTGGCGATACAGAGAATTGACTGTGATCTATTACTCACCTGAATATTTTTTTTCTCCCCAGTCCCGTTGTGTTCTGGCGAGAAGACACTGCTCAACAGATTTTGATTGATAAGTTATGATTGGGTGCAGCTATAAGTATTACTGTCTGATGTTAGTTCGAATCGATAACGTACACGTGGCTTAAACCTGCGGGCGAGACGACTGCGGGATAAAATAAACATCAATCTGCCGTGGGCTTGATATATTGGATTTGGATCCGGATCCAACCACGTCTAGCCTATGGGCCGAGTAGTGATGGACGGTTCAGATTAGCCCATAATTTTTGGCGGTAGTGCGTCCATGTTTTAATGCCTTCCAACCCAAAAAACAAGAATTATGTTTGGGGTCAAATATGCACCTTAATGATCATTTTACTCCAGCAAAATTTTGCAATCCACAAAGCCTGCCCAAATGCATCACCCTGTTTGTTTTGTTTTGTATTGTATTTTTACTAAATATCTCCTTCATTATAACCAATTAATACAACAAAAACTCAAGAGCGTCGATTTCGTTTAGCATTCGACAAGCTTGTGATTACAACAAACATATTCCATAAATAAGCAACTCAATTAGGTTGTATTGAATTCAATAAGCAACAAGCTTTTAATCTTGACATTTTTCAAATGTTTCAACGTTTTTCATTAATTTTTAATAAATTTATCAAGATGTCAATAAAGTTCATTGAGATCGTATTTATCTCAACAACATCGTCAAGAAATATCTAATTTAACAAATATTATTAAAAAATTTATTATTTTTATGAAATTAATCAGAAAAATTAAAATTTATCGATAAAACACATTATTTTTAAAATTTTTACTAAATTGATAATAATTTGGTATTTAAATTTAACAATATTTTTATTTTTGATACAAATGACGCATCCTAAATACCCAGTGTTTGTATTGAGGATGTCATTGAAGATTTGGGACATGGAGTTTTCTGTGGTCAATCACCTCTTAGTTTTTATGTATCTCCTAGTGTCCAATGTGTCATATGTTACAGCAAAAGTGATTGATTTGTCTTTCAGTTTTTTTATATGTCTTCATCTATTTACAGGTGCGTGTGAAGTTATGGGTCTAGTGTTGCATGATCCGCTACAAATATTGCCTTTAATCCTGCCACCATTTACACTGCCATCGAATGAGTTCTCTAATTCTGTAGATGGTAAAATAGTAATGGAAAAACTTTATAAAAATAAAGAAAAATTGCACAAAAATTTGAAAACTTTCAATTCAAAATTTATCGATTTAGATATAATCCAAATGTGTCGATGAAAGATGTAAATGGCAAATTTGGTTGCGAAAGAATAAAATGATGGACCTCTTAACCCCACGATATACTCTTCATAGATATCTTGTTGTATTGTATTCTCCACCACATCTCCTTAAAATAAGCCTGCAACACATTCATTTTAGCAATAATTTAAAAACCAGCACCATTAGAATCACTTAATAGTAAAATAAAGACACTTATGAATGCATCTATGTCTGTCAATGTCCACCACTGCATGAATAGTAATCGCCCATGTGTGGTCAGGTATCGTGCATGAATACTAATTGCCTATATAACTCTCGATTGGTCTAGCATCGTGCCCGCACATCCAGCTTGTGAACTCGGTCCATCGCTCTTGTACATGACAAATGCCAGTTTTATTTCTTTAACTTGGTAGCAACGATAAATGGATTGGCTAGTGGTCTAATTCTCTAGTACTGTTGACCAAACTTGTAGAGTTCAGAAGACGTAAGTGTCTCATCCATGACATGCACGTCCGAGGACTTTAAATGGGTGTCATCTGCAGCAACTATCGCTACATTTGAAAGGGTATGATCCTCCATATCCAGGTCTTGCTACAATTTGAATATTAGAGCTTTAGTATTAATTTATTTATTTTACCACAAATATACCATGAAAATTGATTGGAAAATACAATTAATTAACCCATGAGTTATAAATAAAAATAGAAAAAATTAAGGATTATCCCTCGTTTATTAAGTCATTGTCAATAATAATTATAGAAACGTTTTATTATTTTTTATGGTGTTACGAGAAAAAATGTTTGGTAATGATCTCATTAATCCTTACCCATTAATCCTACAAAACAATGAGAAAACACATATTAATTTATGATTTTTGTTGAAAAATAAACGTAATAGAAAAAAAATATGAAAATATCGATATTTTTCATTGACATTTTAACAAAAAATAACGCCAAAAATACTTATTGATGAAATTCATATCTTCTCAACAATTTATTCACCTACTAAGTGAAATTTATCAAATAATATTTTTTTGAGGTTTATCATCTTGAGCTCGAGAAACATCGAGATGGCTTTATCACAATTTTTTTTAGTGTCTCAACAATAAATTTCAAGAACATATACATCAATAAATCTCATCAAAAGGTAAATAAATTATCGAGAATTTTTATAAATTTCATTATCGGGTACAAATTTCATCATCTTTCTCACCGTTTTTTATTCTTACTCAATGAATTTGATCTGATAAAATTATTTAATATTTATTTTTTCTTCGATACTAAAAATAAGAAATTTTTGACACAACTTACATAAAAATATATATTCAAACCTATTTTTGTGTCCTACCTAACAATAATAAAAGAAAGTTTGAATCATTTTTTTTTACTTTAAACAGTATTAAATAGTATAATTATTAAATATTTTTATAAATTATTAAAATCATAACAAAAAAATTTTGATAACGGCGTCGCGACCTAAAATCTTATAGTCGCCGTTTGTTTTTCTGTCAACTACTAACTTCAAAAGGTAGAATTGTACGTTCTTCTTCAAGCATTTTATGTTTTTAAAATTGAAAATCTTCTATACGGATGGGATGAGATGAGAGGGGCAAGAGAAGACAAGGGCAGACTTTGTAAATTGTAGGAGTTAAAGAGGGCAAAATAGTCATCATGAAGTCACATATTTAGCCACAATGATAAGTCAGGGGCAGTAAATGTAAATTGACATAAAAATTCAACCATTTTTATTAAAAAAAAATCTAAAAAATAACTATTTTATTATATTAAATATAATTATATCTAATTTTTAAAATCCATTACCACAAATAAATGATAAATGTAGTAATAGAATAGGATGCTCGATTCTTGAATATTTATTTATTTATTTATTTTAAAAGAAAAATATTTATGTATAAAAGCCGGCCAAAAAGATGCACAAAGGCTTGGAAACATTTCGTTTCGTTATCTTCCAACGTCCGCAGAACAGAGGGGCTGACTGGCCAGGTTTGTGGATGGACATGCGCGTTGCTCCATCCAATCGAGGAGCCAAGGAAAATATACAAATAAAATAAATTATTGGACACAAGAATTACTCAAATGTCTCTCTCTCTCCTTCCTGTTTCTTCTCCTACTTTCTCTCTTTATCCTCCCCCCTCTTTATATCATTACCATCATGACCACAACACGGTTAAAGCATTAGTTTTTCGACATTGTATGGCTGGAGAGAGGCTAAAGCTTGGTTTTATGGGCAAAAGACGTGATGGGTGTTTCCGGGTGTCGTCTGTTTGTTGGTCAGCAGGTGGGAGGGCAGGAGCTTTGGCAGGAGATGAAGATGGTGATGATGATGAAGAAGGAGACGGGAGTGAGATTGAAGAAGAATTGAATGGGACAAGGGGGGCATCTTCTGTTTTGCCTGATAGATGGGACGTCGTGGGGCTCGGTCAGGCCATGGTAATTTAGTTTGTTCTGTTTTAAAGTTTGGATTTGATTTGCGTTTATGCTGTTTTCTGTTTGATTCGTGAGAAGGTGTCGCAGAAATTGTACAGAACAGATAAAATTTGGAACTTGTGTTCTAGATTGTTAGTTCCCTTATAATTTGTTTGACTCTTGGAATAGATTTTTTCTAAAGAAAATTAGATGCATCAGCCGTTTCCGAGGCATATATCTCTATATAAATTTTTGCTCCTCTTAAATCCACGGCCTTGATTGAACTACAAGAGAAATTTATAAAATCTCTTCGCCCCCTCTTAATATTCTTAATTATGTTGAAGATGTAGCGAAGCCAAGGTCTAAACCTTTTGTTGTATGAGGACAAGGAATGCTAGTTTGTTGATTATGTTGGTTAAGATATCTTTTCTGCTTTTAGAGCCATCATATTCGAGTTGCCACTTGAAGAATTTGAGATGTTAAGTCAGTGGTACAGTTTGGATAATAAATCAAAGTGCTCAACGTTTGTGATGGTTACGGTGGTTGCAGGAATGTTTTCAAATGTTATGAACATAATTGCTGGGGTTGTGTTAAAATGGTTAAATTTTTTAGATGTTCACTCCAATCATGTGAAAAAATTGTCAAAAACTTTTTGTTATAGCATTGTTTGCTTATTAATCATTTCATAGCCTGGAACATTATTTACTTTATGCAGATGTAAATTATTTATGAGGTATTGTGGTAATTTAGTAAATGCAAATTGAAGATGCCCCTCCTATTATAAGTTTTTCAGGAGTGAGCTCCAACTTTCACATATAAAGAATGTGATGTTATAGCCTGCTGTATAGTCATCAGTTAATCTCAACATTTCATCTCTATTCTGATGTTTATAGGTGCTGTATAGTCATCAGTTAATCTCAACATTTCATCTCTATTCTGATGTTTATAGGTAGATTTTTCTGGCATGGTTGATGATGAATTTTTGAAGAGACTGGGATTGGAAAAGGGAACGAGGAAGCTTGTAAATCATGAGGAGAGGGGTAGAGTTTTGCGTGCTATGGACGGTTGCAGCTACAAGGCTGCCGCTGGTGGATCTCTTTCCAACAGCCTGGTGGCCTTGGCAAGGCTTGGTGGCAAGCCCATTGGAGGCCCTGCTCTTAATGTAGCCATGGCAGGGAGCGTGGGGAGTGATCCGTTGGGTGGCTTCTACAGGTTGGGCTGTGTTTTTACTAGACTCACTTATTAAATTTTTTTTTAAACTTATTCATATGAGCTTGCGGAAAAAAATTTCTTGTACTGACATTGTGGCTGTTCATCTTGTTCGAAGAAAAGATATTAAGAAAAATATAGTTCCCTTTCAGTTGAAATAAATTCATATCTGATACTTTAATGGTTACTGAATTGCTAATACTAACAAATACCTATCTAATTATAAATTTTATAACACAAGCACAATTGTACGTGGAATTCTTGACTCAAACCAATATATTTACTAAGAAATTTTGTGTATTATAGTTTTGGCATCAGGAAAAGAAAGGGATCAGCAGTTTGACTTTAATCATCTCATCCAGTTGGGATGTTTATCTTTTGTATCTTACAGTTATTGATCAGCCTAAGAGTACTACAAGTAATTTTCTTTCATTAACATATTATTGCAGAGTACTATGGTCTTCTCTTTGTAAGGATCCTGTGCTTGTTGTAGTCCCGGAGTCTGGGAATTGATAACAGTAGTTGCAAACAGTGTTTATTTTGTTGTTGTTTAAGTGGCTACACATTAGTTCAAAAGTTTTACCCATCAACAGGCAAGATATAGTTGCTGGTCTATCCAATTTGATACCAAGAATGAAGAATTCTAGGCATCAAATATGTTGATTGGAAAAGAATAAGAAACTTAACGTTTAGGCATTAGAAATGTGGTTTTGAAAAGACCAAGAAATATGTTTAGGCACTCCAAAAATTATTTTGTAAAGCTTGAGAAACCCATCGTAGCACAGGTGATTCCTTTGGAGGTGGAATTTTATTGAGTATTATATAAGTTAATCAAGCTTGTTAGCTGCTCTTGCCACCAACATAAGTTGAATTTTATTGAGCATCATCATTGAGTTGTGAATTAGTTAAACTTTATTTTTGTTACTTTTAGTTTGAAGCCCAACTTCTAATCCGAACTCAACATCAAACATAGCTTTAAAGATGAAGAGTTCAAAGTTTTTGCCTCCCTTTTTTTTTATAATCTCATTTGAGTAGGTAACAGAACACAATTCTAATCTCAGCCATGCTTTGCAAGTAGAAATCACTAGAATATGAGGGTTCTTGAGAAGAGAAAATGATACTAAATTCCACCACTCTCTGCTAGTTGAAAGAAAGCAAGTAAAAGGTAAATCACAAAACAGATAAGACTTACAAAGTTCTAATTGTCTAAAAGCACAATTTACCAGAATAGTAACTGTTGATCTGATTGATAATTGGGGCTTAAAGATCCGGTCAAATTTAATCTGTATTCTTGCTTAGTTAAAGGGTTGTCATTATGTTATGGGTTGTAATGCCATGTGGGTTCTAAAGCTTTCCTGTTCTTGGTTGACTGGCTGTTGTTTAGGTCAAACATTGAACTATGTTACCCTTTTATTATCTATCTTTTTCTTGTCTTTATTGTTTCCTCTCTTTTGTTAAATGTCTACTATCTTAATATGTTTTATAGGGCAAAATTGTGCCGGGCAAATGTAAATTTTTGCTCTGCACCCATAAAGGATGGTACGACGGGAACAGTGATAGTTCTCACTACTCCAGATGCTCAACGCACTATGCTTGCGTATCAGGTCAGATTTCAATGAAGTATTTTTGATAAAATTGCAATGTCATTTCATTTTTGAAATCTTTTATTTTCTTTGAAATAGCTTTTAGAAAATGAAAAAAAAAGGTTTTTATTTCTGTTATTGTTTAATAGTTGGCTGCAAACTTGTAATTTAATGATTGAGGTTGATTTGTCTTGAGACTGAACTTGTAGACTATTCTCTGCTATATGCTTACTAAGCAACGTTTACAATCCTTAATAAATTGTATCTAGAACTATTTTTATGGCCTCATGCATATGGATACTTTAAAGCTTTCAATAGCTGGACTTTTACAGAACTTCATTGGTTTGTGCACAGTTTTCTTTCTTTTCATGCTTAGTGATGTCTTGACAATATCTTCCAGTTCATTGTATAATATAATTTTTTTTCCTTCCACATAAGAATTGTTAGTGAAAGGTGGAGTTGCTATTGTGTAGCAAGCTTGCATATGCTCTGTTGAATTTTCAGTTTTTGAAAAGAAAAATGCTACTAGAATTCATATTTAACTTGGCACATTGACACATCTTCCATGAATTTGAAGAGTACAGTACTTTTGGTTTCTGTTTTTTATTTGTTAACCAGATATTAGTGTATTATGTCTTGTGAAATTGTTTCTGCTAAGGAATACGAATCCTAAAATGAATATTAATTGACCATATCAAAGTTCAGTTCAACCAGATCTGGCAAAATTATAGAGATAAACTATTTGGTTTGAAGCTTGTGCGGTGCTTTTGAGTGAAGAGAAGCTCATTAAATTTGGAATACTATCACTTAATTGTGGGGTAGGACACAACAATAACTAGTTTCTCATCCATCTTTTGCTACTGGCTAAAAAATGAACAGTTGAAGGATTTCATATATAATTATATAATTTTATTTGATATTAACATTTATTGTTGAAAATTCTGTGGAATCTATACCTAAATTTATGTTCTTTGTATTTGCTACCGCTACCGCTTTGTCTCTCTGCCAGTAATTGCTTTTTCTGAATATTGGTGACTATTTTGTTCCTATGTAAAAGGAACTTGTTTGTTTTTCAATTTAAAAATACAAGCAGCAATAACTTTTTGTACTCTGAACTTTGTTTGGCATGTGTATGTGGTTATGGCACCAAAACTATAAGACGTTAATGTATTTGCCACTTTCAATTTGTCAGGGTACATCATCTACTATCAACTATGATCCCTGCTTGGCTAACCTAATTTCCAAGACCAATATATTAGTGGTTGAAGGCTATTTATTTGAACTTCCCCATACAATTAAAACAATTGCAAAAGCTTGTGAAGTAGCACGTAGGAGTGGGGCTCTGGTAGCTGTAACAGCATCAGATGTGTCATGCATTGAGAGACACTATGATGATTTCTGGTATGAATTCTACATCATTTTATCAGTTGTAAGTATATTACTTATGGTGTTTAACTCTCAATGGTTATTTTCTCGGAGCAATTGCACATCAAGTTTGACTGGATTCACATAAAATATTCTTGAAAGAGTGATGGAATAGATGTATGGAAGAAAAATGTAGGATGACTTTGTTTTTGGGATGCTTATCTTTTTGGAATCGTAGCCAAATGAAGTACACCGACGAAAAAAAGCAAAGGCTACATGTACTTTGATCAGAGAGGAAGGCCTTCATAAGAAGGCAAAAATAGTTTTTCTAGTCAAGTTGTGCCATTATGTCTTCAGCCCTTCATCCTAGAGCTGTTTCATCTGCCAACCAGCTTCTGCATCAATGGCATTCGTTTAGAAGAGTTCCATTTGTTTCAGGAATTTGATGCCTTGATTTAATGTGACAATTACTGTATTTATTAATACAAAGGATACAGAAGATCCCAGTACTATAACGAAGCTGGTTTGTCTTTGTTTAGTCAGAATATAATTTGATTAATCTTTGCTTTTTCCAATTTTCATGCAGGGAAATTGTTGGTAACTACGCTGACATTGTGTTTGCAAACAGTGATGAAGCAAGTGCTTTCTGCCATTTTTCCTCCAAGGAAGGCCCTGAGTCATCTACAAAGTATCTAAGCCACTTTGTACCCTTAGTCTCCGTCACAGACGGGCCAAGAGGCTCTTACATAGGTGTAAAAGGAGAAGCTGTATATATACCTCCTTCACCATGCGTACCGGTAGACACTTGTGGTGCAGGTGACGCTTACGCATCGGGTATTTTGTACGGTATACTACGAGGCGTATCAGACATAAAAGGAATGGGTACAATAGCAGCTAGAATTGCAGCCACGGTTGTCGGGCAACAGGGAACCCGTCTTAGCGTCCATCATGCTGAAGAGCTAGCAGAATCGTTTGTATTCCATCTGAAGAGTTCCACGGTCGGATCAGATGTAAGTTCTGATCATTTTTCAAGCTTGTAATGAGCATCCCTGAGTTTACCAGGGTGATTTCTCAATTCCTTTATCATGATAAAAGACTATTCAATTTGTTAATAGCTTCGAAGCTACTGTAACATTAATTTTAACCCATTTATATTCTGTAAATCCATTAACGGTGCATATGTGCGTGCCTTTTAGCACAATAATTGGATGCTTCAACATGAGATTTGTAAATTTTTGATCAAGAATTAGGTTGGTGTGATGTCAAGGTCCCAAATACACAGCTTAATTGTATTATGATTTTCAATATGGAGAATTTGTGACAGTGATTATAGATGTAACATACCACATGATCGCATTTAATAATTAATTCTAACACATTTTCATTCTGTAACATATATATATATATATATATATGTTACAACATTAAAAACATTATTTATTATCTCAAAAAAAGAAAAAAAAACCCTTTTCAAACATGCCTTTAAATAACCCTAAAAGAACATGTTGCAATATGCTTTGGAAAATGTGCATAGAATCCTTGATTCATCGATGCATTAACAGAACCCTAGACTTTGCTGCCTTTTGAAACTTTCCCATCCAACTTGCATCATTGACCAAAATCTTAGTCGAGGAGATGGCTCACTTGTTTCGTCAAGATGTTGATTTCATTCATCCCCCACATATATTTAATACCAACACCTCTACCTTAGAAAATTTACGATCTTCAAACATTTAATTAATTAATTTAATCTACGAGTTTAATTCACGACTTCAAAATTCAACATTCTAACTTGTTTTTCGTTCTTACTTTTTGATTTTTGTTTTACAAATTTTATCTTTTAATAGTTTTAAGTTCAGATCTCAACTCTACTATATGAAATGACTTAAAAAGACTCGTACGAAATATTAATTAATTTATATTTTTATTATTTATAATAAATAAATTCTCGTTAAACATCTATTAATATAAAATTTAACGTAAATGATAATTTATATTATCAATTAACTTAATTACTAAAATTTTTATAAAATAAATTTAGAATTTAAATAGTACAAACATTAAAAATTAAAAAAAATTAAATTAAAATTTTTCATCAATTATGAATAAAGTTTAGTGATGGGGGGAAAGCTAACACATGATAATTAGTCAATGGCATGATCAAGTCATAGAAATAATTAATAGGGTTTCAATTTTCTATCAACATATGCATTAAATTATCATAAGATATGCTTTGTCTATAATCATGTGATAGAGGAAAATTTTGAAGGAAAAAGAGAGAGAGAGAGAGAGAGAGAGAATTGATCAATAGTCACATCATGGCTTAGGCAAAAGTCCCATCAAAGTGTGGGATCCCAACCTATCCAAGTACTGGTTTGATAGTAGAGCAAGTGGACCATATATATATACATAGCTATTACAATAATCCATGTCATGACATTTACCATTTTTATTTTAAATAAACTAATAACATAAAATTCTTCATCAAGAACGGTTGATATTTAACTTAATTTTAAAAAATACATATAATATATTAATTTAAATAATTAAAAAAATATATTTTGTTAGTTACTTGACTGAAATAATTAAAATGAAAATTCAAAAGTAATTAAAACCTACGTGATGCAAAAATTTAAATTAATTCTAATCATATGCGCAATAAATAGAAAGATGGAGGACTAGTTAAGTGTTGAGGAGGATTGAGAGATGTTTTGGGTATTTTTCGAAAGAACTCGGCTTAATTAAAATATATGTAATCGTGGAGGACCTTTTCAATAATATACATTTTATTTATTGTTTATTTCCAGGGTGTTTTCAACAAGACTACGACGAGCACTATTATTGTTTAGTGCGCGCAAGATGAAAATGGACGGCTGCGAAGGCACTAGAGTTCAATTATTGGAGGTAATGGAACACGTGGCATTGCGTAAGCAAACGAGGGGGTGACGGTAATTTTCAGGTGCTTCTACCTGTAAATGCGGCGTGTACTCCGTCACTCTGCATGCAACCCCTATAATAGAATAAAAAGCAGAAGAAAACTTAAATCTGTTTACTGTTATCACTGATCAAGAAAAACAAGAGGGGGTCAGATCAGGACCTTCGAGAAATTGCAGAGGTCTCCCTCCTTGCCTTGCCTTTCACTCTCTTCCGTCCACTGTTACCAAAGCGGTTGGTAGGAAATTTCTACGCCGTCATATTCATACTACAGTCGGGACGGCAGGGCATCGTGATTTGATTGAATTAAACGGCGCCGTTCTGACGTGCTGAATAAGATACTTACTATTGCAAGCACACGTACACACATACATGATAATAACACTATGCAAACAACTATTTTTACAATCCATAATTCTCTTGATCCTGTTCTTGAATATATTCCTTATTCTTTAATTCCTTTTCTTCTTCTATGTACAAGACCACACAGACTATAAGCTTAGTGTACAACACCGGCCTGCACAGACGACAAGGCTCTGATGTAGAAACTCTATAGGAATTTCTGGGTATTTATCTAATTAATTTCTTAATTAATAATCTTTTTTTTTAATTTAATATTCTATGAGAAAACCTCCCATTGGGGATCTGTGAGGAACTCCCTTTCTCCTCTTCGCAGTTCTATAATTGATGGCGGTCGGCGGCGGCGTTGACGGTGTAAAGCTTTGTATCTTGCTCTTATTAGAACTTCGACGGCTGATATTCCCACTCAATGATTCGACATCTGAGCCTTCCATTTCCTTGCACAAATTCCTTTTCCGAAAATCCTTCGATGTTCCCACAATCTGATGAAATTAATTAATTAATATTAATCAAAATCTTTATAGGATTGGTGTCAGATTTCAGAGAGTAAAAACTGCAGAGAGAGCTTTTCTGTCAAGTGTCAACTGGCTAGTTTTATACTCTTGTAAGTACATTGTCTTGTCAGCATCTAATGCCCAATATCTAGAAACCCTCTACTGTAATTTTCACTTGTTGCCATGTTAAAAACTGTTGAAACCATGGTATTTTCACTCTCCGCAGAAGGAAAATTGAAAGAAAATGAAGGAAAATGCAAAGGAAAAAGGGGGGAAGAAAAGAAAGATCACAAACCTTGCAGCCAAGGGAGCAGAAAGAGAAGGAATCGAGGAGGCTGCGTTCACAGACAAAACAGGTATTGGTGACACCTTTACCAGGCCTAGGCTGAGGTCTTTCATTCAGGAAGACAATTCTTGCACTGTTGATTATGTATGTCTGAACTCCTGTTATATCCATGTATTTCTGAATCTCAGAAACCCTTATCACGTCATGGTATGATGATCTCCTTATCTACCCATAAATTAACAACAAAAAAACAAAACTGAAACCTAAAAAAAAATTTGCAGAAAAACAACGAATACACCACAAATTTTGTTCAAATACCAAAAGGTTTAATTAGGTCCTGTACTCATTGCTGAAAATCAACGTAATTAATTACCTGGATTGCTCTGTGGTCTTTGTGAAATGAAAGACAAAGAGAACAGAGGGCGCCATTAATGCAGTCCAAGCAATACATATTGCATTCACTTTTGTGAGCATCAGCATGGTGCTTGCATTGAACAAAGAAGCTCGTTTGCAGAAGAGGACGCAGCCATGGCGGCCATTTATTCATATCTTCTTCTTCTTCTTCATCATCTTCTTCTGGACCACCTCCTCCCTAATCACAATCCAATCAGAGAACAAAAATAAATCAATAAATGTAAAAGATGATATTACATGTGTTTATAGTGTATATAATTTAGGCAACGGGATTTACCATGATTCTTATGTTCTTGGGCTTGAATTCTCTCACGGTGAGCAGTTCTTGATCATTATTGATCATCATCATGAACATCAGCTAGAGCTACGGTCAATTTGGGGGAGAAAAAGGAAGGAGACACTTTCTTGCAAAACTCTCGAGAAAGTGAGAGGAAAAAGTGGTGGGGTACTTTTGTAGTGGGTATTGGATGGGAGTGTGGGAAGTGCTTATCTCGATCACCCCTAAAAGTCTTCAACCGAACCTCTCTCCGAACCTAAGCCGTTTCTTGCATGCAAGGGAATGCGTTTATTTCAAGGCACCTTAGCCATCGTCATATAATATCATTGGGATCCCCCAATATTTTATATTCTGCACATAAGAGCAATTAATCTATTTACATTACAAATAAATGAAATACCCCTTTCATCTGAAGAGGATTTAGCGGATTTGTTTGATACGAATAACCAAACAATAAATTTATTTGAAATTATATAAATATACAGGGATCCGGATGTCATTATCCAATATTAATTTTTTAAAAAAATTTAATGATAATAATAACTTTCTTTTTTTTTCCTTAAGTTGAGAATTATTATTTAGCCATAATTTTGCTTGGACACGATAGGTGTAGGTTGGCGAAATTTGGATTTTCCCACAAAGCGATGATGCTTTCGATTTTCGACGCTGGGAAGGCCAAGCATTTGCCACGTGGGAATTTGGTGAATCAGCTACGGTGGAGGGATGAGCATGCGGCGGAGGACAATTTGGTCAAACAAAATTTTAAAATGAATTAACATGCTGAAATTAGGGGTGGGGCATTGAATTAAATGGACATCTGATACTCAATTCACCCGGCGGAACATTGAAATTCAAGAATCAATGCTTAGAATTCTGCAATCTGTACAAATCAAAAATAAGAATGGTCCTCAGCTCAGTCAACATTGAAGACGATGAATGAAAACCACAAGACGTGTGAGTTTGATTATCCGAGATACAAATTTTGGTGATTAAGACTCATTGATTTTGCTTAAATGACTTCGTTTAATTGCCAAGTCGTAATTCAAGACCATGAACTCTTTGAACTTGCAATTCTATTAAAACAAATAAAATACCAATAAAAGTTGAAATGCATTAATGCAGTGCAGTATTCATTGAAATGCATAACAAAGGCATTGGAGTTGTGGTCGTTGTCGACTGATTTGAAGAAGGAATCGGAATTGGAATTGGTCTACGTGCCCAAACTTCACGGCAACAAGTAAGTTCTTCTTTTGCTTCGGCTCATCTACCACTAATGGGCTTTGAGCCCATTAACTCTGTTCATTTTTTAAACTAGGATATTTAAAATATAATATTTAATCAAAAATGTAAAATATACAATAAAAATATTTTAAATATAAAAAAATTGAAATATTTAATTATGTATATGTAACGTAGATAATCCAATTTCTTTATTTCTACACACTTGCCACTACGAGTTTCAAATTCTTATAATTTTATAAATAATAATAATAATAATAATGAGTTACTATTTTTTAAAATAAAAAATAAATAATATTTAAAAAAATAATAAAAAAAAAGGCAGGGGGCATGTCACCAACTACCCACTTGCCTTGTCCATGCTTCTTTCTTTCTTTCTTTTATATTTACACCCGAATTAAATCTATCTTAACATTCTACTCCTAAAATTTCAATAAATTATAAACATATACATATTTTATAAAAAATAATAGAAATGACCTCCTACCAACAATTTTTATATTTGCGTGTCAATTAACTAATCAAAATAATAAAATTATTAAAACAACCATTATATATTTTTACGTACAATTTCTTTAAATTTCAAAGAAGATGTGTGAAGATAATCTATAAAATTATTTTTATTAATTTTTAAAAATTTTTTGTAACTCAATTAACGTCAATATTTTTATTATTAAAGGAATAATTTTTATTAATTTTTATAAAATACGTATTAATGCGTGATTTTTTTTTAAAATCACGTAAAAATATTTTTTTTACACTGTTATTATAATAATTATTGTTGTTATTATTACCGTTATTATGATTATTTGTGAAAAAATAATTTAGAGTATTGGGCTTGTAATGACAATAATCTTGTGAGTCCAAACAATAATTTTAAATTATTTTAAATTTTATATTATAATTTTAAATTTTACATACAAAAATTAAGTAATTAATTAATTAATTTTGTCGAAGGGAGTGTGATGCCGGGGCAAAGTGAAAGTACGGATCGGCATCTTTACTTTGGGTTTTGTTTTTGTCTTATACGGTCCTAAATTACTATAATGTCCTTCTTGTCAAGGCCAATCGCCCAACCCTATATTCCCTGATTTTTTAAAAATATTTTACTCTTTTAAATTTAATATATTTAATGAATAATAATAATAATAATAATAATAATAATAATTTAGGTATAAAAATAATTTTTTTAAAAAAATTAAATAAATAAAAAAATATTATATATATAAATTCTTCCTAATTATTTAATAATAATAATTTCACATTTAAAAACAAAAACCAAATACACGACAACAATATAAAGTGTGGGCTCCGTCGTGACTTCCCCAGCACCACTCAATCATCAAACATCAATCCAACCATCTTCTCCGTACCGAATTTCTAAGATTTATCAGCCATGGGAATAATCGAGCAAGAGCCCCATTCAGCCGCATTAATTTTCAGCTACGGCACCCTTAAACGCGGCTTTTCCAACCACAACTTGATCCAAGATTTAATGCGAACGGGCGACGCAGTCTTCAAAGGCACCTTCACTACTGACGACAAATACCCTCTAGTCTGCGGGCCGTACCGCGTCCCTTTCCTCCTCAACATGCCTGGTTCCGGAAACCGCGTCACCGGTGAGCTGTACGCCGTCTCCGGATACGGCCTCTCCCGCATGGACGAGCTGGAGGGAACCAGCCGCGGGCACTACGAGCGACGGCCCATAAGGGTGACGCCCGAGGGAGAAGAGCTGGCGTGCGGGGCGGAGGCGTATTTTGCGCATAAGAGCTACGACAAGGAGCTGTGGCGGAGGAATGGGAAAGTGGGATTTGGTTCGTATACGGAGAAGGAGGCCAAAGGGTACGTGAAGAGGAAGGATCGGCCGGAGAATCTGACGTTTTTGGAACATATTCGTAATTTTGTATCGTCTCCTTCTGATTGAAGGAGGAAGCGGATAGATACAAATGCAAATGAGTTGGAATTTGTGAACTGTGATTTCTTATCCCATTGATGTAATTTTGGGATCGAAATCATGGAGCCACTGCTCCATACTTTTTAGTAACAATAATGGATAATCGTGAAAATTCCTGTTTTTAAATATAAATAATCGAAGATGATTAGATTATTTAATTAAATAAAATTACAGATTAAATTTTTTATTTGCTACAACTGGTCAATGTGTTCATTAGGTTACAAATCTGAGAATCAGATTAGAAATTGAGTTTCTAGGGCACACATAGGGTAAACTTCATTAATTTTATGGTGAATATTCCCAGTTTGTGACAAAATGTTGTTGATGTTTCTGTGCATACAACTCCTCTCCAAAACAAAAATTGGATGAAATCAGCAGGATTTATTTATTCTATTTCTACCCAATGGTTCAGGCTAGGCTCTTCAATACTCAGAGGAGGTTAAGCATTCATCTAATAGGCAGAGGCCCTTTCCCAAATTTTAAAATTCACTTGATAATCCATGTCCTTTTAGTTTAAGTAACTAGCACATTAAATTGAAGTTAATTAATGAAATAATTGATCACTAGCTGATTCCGTTCCTCATTTTGCATATAGGCACACTCACTATAGGCTACTCAAGGTTCTTGAAGATGAGGTAGGTGGATTTTCATTTGAATATTCAATATTAAACTAAGCAGGGTCGGCAGAAATGTCCAAGTTCCCTATGTATGATTGAAAGTTTGATGCATTATAAATAAACATCATGGAAAGGTAAACCAAGTTGCATGTGGTGATTTCAATCCTCAGCATAAAAAATGTTCACTTTGATTTCTAGGATCATTGATATTGTGGATACCATCTGCTAAATTATATTTTGCAAGATGAACAGAGAGTTACAATATGGGGAATATGAACGTAAACGCTGAAAGAACACGAAAAGAAAACATAATAGGACAAATTTAATGCATAACATGAAACGTTAAAATTTGCAATATCAAAGGTAAGACTCTGAGTTATAAAATCAAATAACAACATTATTAACATGTCACAACTTTTGTGCTCTGGTATTACAAGTTCTTTGCCGGATGAAGGGTCTGTGCATGTACACCAAACTACTTGTTGCAAAAATGATTATACCAAACAAAATGGCATTCATCTCATTTCTGTTAACTTGTGAGTGGTTTCATAAAATTATCAGCAAAACTACAATTACTATATGCATGTCATATGCTTTAAGTTCCCCATGAGATCAAGATGATAGAGAGAGCAGAAATTATCCAAAAAATTTGAATTGATAGTAGTTATTGGTGCATCTGGATTTTTCATGGTGCCGGCCACATTTGGAAACAAGAACTATAGATGAACACAACAGGCATGGCTTCATGAAAAAGAGATTTTTCTACTTGTATGAATCATTTCTACTTACTGTTCTTGATCCACTTTGTATATATAATGCAACTTCACAAACTGGGCAAGGTCCATCACAAGCTGCTCTTGCAATGTGGTACAGACATCTCTATTTCCTGATTCAGTTCATAAAGTAACCCTGTCAATTGTACAATATCAAAACATTTAGTAAGAAATCAAGCTAGTTTACAACTGCAATGGATAATATGACTAGACCTTAGTTATCTGCAAAGTTATTGGTTTCCGTCAGTTGCTGGGTCCTGCATTGCTATAAAAGCTACAAGTATAAATGCAAATTATTGTGGATTGGTAAAACTAATATGATCCTTTCTTTATAGTGTATTTGAAGCCATAATAAACAGAAGATGAGCTCAGGGCAGGCAATTTTTAAGTTTGTAGAAAAAAGGAATTTGTAACATCCCTGTGAAAGTGAAACTATCGGTAAAAGCAGAAAAAAGAATTTATCTACAAAGAACGAGCTAGAAATATGCTATATTCAAGGGCATACAGGAGCTTCAAATAACAGCAACAAAGAAATTATAGCTGATGGAATTAATGTTATGGTGAATGTTAATGAAGCCAGAAGCATATGCTCAGGTTAATAACTACTTCACTTGTTACAAGTATTCCATTTGTACAGGAGGCAGATTCCACATAAACATTTTATCACATGTCCAGATAGTAATTATTAACTCATCAACCGGGCAATGGAGGCCTGAGTGGATCAATCTTCTCACTAACCACATAAATCCAAATAGATGAAATGATTGAATTGCTGATAGAGTTGTTCAACAAGAAAATTATTTCAAGCAAAGCTTTGTTGACTATTCACAAAAAGATTGCCACATTGCTGTGTGGCTGATGCCAAGCCCATTGCAAGTTAGTAGCATTCCTTTAAATCTGGCAAGGTATTCCTGCATTGCAGTGGCAGAATATCTCAGACAATCAGTAAACAGTATCAGTTTACTGGTCCAAAAGAAGAATGAGTTTTGATAATTATAGACCTAATCATATCATATAAGTTTTCATAAAGAAATGTAAAAGATAAAATAAAATGAGATTGAAAAAAAATGTTCTTACGCATAGAGTATACTTATCTCATAAATCCCAGTGAAATCATATTCAAGGCGTTTCTCGCACTGCAAAAGGATATTATAAGAATATGCAAAAGAGATGAGTAAAAGCCATAAAGTCACATTCCTGCATGCCTAATGCAATGAAGTACTAAACATACTGTGAACTCAACACTGATGGATGCCAATAGGCATAGTTAGTTCTGTAACAGAATGTAATTATTGTCTTGATAAACATAGAGGGAAATTATGCTCCTACAGACAAGAAGCGGAACCTTGTAGCATTGACAAAACTATCATAAACCTATGATTTTAAACAGAAAACCACTCTTATAATATCAACCACATATTCAGTCAAATTCATGTTCGATAGCTCTTAACAAAGCATTCAAATCCCAATAACAAATACCGAGCATGAACATTTCCATACACTTGAACATTTTTTTATTTGATCCATCCAAACTTCAATATTTACTATATACTGCTCTTGAACAAACTCTAAGTTAAAAGGATATGTAAATGATAAAGAAAGAGGTAAATACATATCAATCTCATGAACTCTACAAAGATATCTCATGAGCTCTAAATAAGTATTTCTTGTATTTATGCACGGAAGGGTTTTATTGAAATTTTGTGCTTTCAACCATAAAAATTACCTCTGTAGGCTTCATTTATCTCCTGAAATTTAGCAGTAACAGCATTATCACCATTGTGCTTATCAGGATGCCACTTCTGCAAAGTGTAAAAGTCATCAATCAATGAAAGGAATGATTATGAAACTAGAAGTGTAAAAGCTCATCCAAAAAGCCACATGGGCGAAGGGAGAGGAACATATGACATTTACTCACCAGTGCAAGTTTTCTGTAATTTAACCAGATCTTCTCGTCAGTTGCATCATATTCAACCTCTAAAATTTTGTAATAGTCCTAAAGTAGAATGACAGCTCCACCACAGATATTCATCAAGCGGTACAGTAAACCATGAAATAAAATCAAATTTCTAGGCTTGTTAAACTTAGGCAGTAAGTTTGTGTCATAAAAACATGAATTGAGAACAAATGACTTCTAGATTAGCAGCCAGCTATTAACAATAAAAGGATCCCTCAAAGGCATTGATGACTGAGAATAAATGGTAATAAAAGAACACTAGAGTTCCAAAACAAATTTGCCGGTGTGTGGGTGGGTGGGTGAAACACAGAAGCATAACACTTGGTGTGCCACATGTTATATGATCTCCATCCTAAATTGGACATGATTATATTATTTTGATAAGAAAGAAATAAACTAACTGTAACTGAAAAGCAATGCCAAAATCTATGAAGCAAGCTAAAATAAATTGACAATTAGGCATATACTAAAGTAATGACCAAGAGCATGTTTCTTCAACAATATTAAGCAGTCCAACTACACACTTGGAACTGATAAAGAAGAACAGAATCTGCTAAAGTAGAATGGAAACTGCATTCTCATGAATAAACAAGCATTTTCTCTGAAAAATCATTGGCTACTGAGGATACACTAGCTTACTTTTTCATCTTTCAATAAAGGGAGTCTCTATAGTAAGAATGCCGAATAATTATGCTAGAAATGCTCAGTTAAGCACATCATTTCAACAACCAAATTATGCCCATTACTTATTTGTTTTTTGTTATATCTACTTAATGGCTACTATCTATTCTAACATTCCACAAACAATTTTTTGTGACAACATTTCCTGTTTCTAACAATTCTACCCAGTAAAATCATTACAGCAAACGCAAGACTATCATAGACTAATTGAATAAACCCAATGCTTTCTTTTCTAGGGTCCCTCATTGAATCTGCAATCAAATTTTTATATTTTCCAATCGTTTCCTAGCTTCTCCAACTAACCAAACAGAAACAAAACCCAGAAATCTCAAAAGGGTGTAGAAGAAACAAAGAGCTCTGGCAGGACTACAGCTAATTCAACAGAAACATGATGTTAAAAAGCCAAAAAGGAGAATTTTTTAGTTCCTTCTGAGTGTTATTATCCTTCCATTCTATATGGTATATTAATGGGGTTGGCCAACACAGTAAAATTATTAAATTATTTTTTAAAAAATTTTATTATACTTGTATATATATATATTTTACAATTATGAATATAAATAAAGTAAATTTTAAATATATATAATTTATAAAAAATTTTAATTATTATTTTTATAATAGTATATCTTTATTTTTATTTAATGTAATAATTTTTTCAATTTTAAAAATATTTTTAATTTATTTTGTTTTTTATTAAAAAATTATGAACTATATATAATATTACAATTAGAACAGAACAATAAACCAATTAGTAGCTGGGCCTTTTTGTCATGTCCATTAACAAGAATCCATGCCAATTACCCATATTTAACAACAATTAATAATAGTAATTTTATTTATTTAATGTTCACATATTATTTATTATTTTAGAATTAGTGAATTCACCTGTTGATTTGTATTCTTCTATATTTCTAATATCTATTGTCATTTTTTATTTTTAGTTATATATATATATATATTCATATCTTCAACCAAGAGTTTGTAGGTGGGAGTTTCTATTAAAATTAATGATTAAATTTTATGGCTAAGCTAAGTTAATACAAGTCATTTTATACAATTAAAATGTAAAATTTGGGAATCTAATCAAGCAAATGATAGGTATTATTTGTGATTAAACTTGAGAAATTACATGAAAGCTCATAAATTATATATATATATATTATATTTGAGAATAATTGGTGTAAATTTTTAAACTAATTTTTATCATTAATTTTTTTAATTATTAATCACAAATTTTAATTGAATTTCAATTATTATTATTATTATTGTTATAATTTGAATGTATTGTTAAGATGAAGAAGCTAATGAAAAGTAATTTTATCAAGCTCCTCCATAGTTTCATTGATAACATCAATGGAGGATGACGATAAAATTTATTAATAGATCTTGACAAAATTTATCAAAAAAATAATTTTTTTTTCTTAAAAAAATGAAGTTGGTTGAGATTCTTTTTGAAACCAATGAAATTAATTGAAAAATTTTGGTGAAATTTATCAAGAGAAATCATTACATTTCTCAATGAATTTATGAAGATCTTTCAATAAATTTTATTAGTTTCAACAAAAATATTACAAGATTTAAATTTTCTAAATAAATTTTATTGAGAACCTTATTAAAGGATTTTGATATAATTTATCAAAAACTTTCAACAAAATTCATCAAAAAATCAATATATCACAACATATTTTGTTATGTATATTAATTTTTATTAATAAATTTCATTATTTTACAAGAACTATAAAGAAGAATCGCAATAAAATTTATTAAAAGAAATTTAAATTTTAAAATTTGATAATCTTGATTCGTCTCTATAAATGTCATCAAGATCTCTCAATAAATAGATCTTAATGAAATTTATGAAGAGGCCTCAACGAATTATCGGTGGAGAATGATGAATAATATTCATAATCTTTTTCATTTATGTATTCAAATCACAACAATGCATCCAAATTAAAAAAAAATCATAAACAAATCTAACTTTAAATTATTTTTAAAATTTTTTAATTCATAAATTAAATTAAAATTAATCATTCACAATAAAAATTAAAAAAAAATTTAACTAAATTATCCTTGTTCCAATACTCAATTATTTTTTTTATATTTGTATGTCTCACCAATACTAATATCACTCAATTAAACGAAGCTCTTCTCCTAATCTTTTCTATCATTGATTTTTAATAAGATATTGATATATGATATAATTAATAATATTTATTCAAATTATAGATTAATAATATATATATTAATTTTAATTTTTATAATATAAATTAAAAATTTTAAAATATAATATAAATTATTCATTATTATTATTTGACGTGTCAACAACATCTACTAAAAGAAAGATAGAAAAGGCTAGAAGAGAATTTCAATTCTACTTAGTTTGTTCAATTTAATCTTAGTAACATAAAATACGATTAAATTATATTAAGAAGTTTACTATTATAATCCTATACTTTTCAATGATAAAACACAAGTGAATAGTTCTCTACTAAGCTTAGATTTAAAGTGAGTAGTTCTCTACACAAGTGAATAGTTCTCTACTAATCATAAATCCATCATTATAAAGAGAAACAATATGCCAATTATGGTTCTCATTGATTATCCATGGAATCATGCTGGATAACCCTTTGAGAATGCCAACAAGAGGCCATGGAATAAGCTTGTATCATTTTTTTTATCCATGCTCTGAATACACGGTTGTTGATGCCAATTATGTTGTGAAAAATCGATGCAAACATTCCACTTTCACACGCTACTTTCCTTTCATGTGGGTTCTCAACTGGGTTTGGTGCCTCTTGGAAGGAATTTTTGTTTTGGGGCTTGGTGTCGCTAGATTAGTTCACAAGAATAAAATGATGCTTTAATTAGTTCACAATTTGTTTAAATTATATACTTAATTGTAATTAATTTAATAAAATGTGATAATTTAAAGTTAAGACCAAGAATATAATCCATGTACATACCATACCTTGATTTGTTAATTAAATACATGCATCGGATTAAATATGAAATAAAATTAAATTTTGCTTGAAATTATATAATTTTTACTATGCCTTCGATAACACTAAGTTCTAATGGAACTCTCTAAATTTTTTATTAAATATTTAAAATGTCTAATTATTTGTAATTTAAAATTCACTACACTTTAACTGTGAACAAAACCTTAAATTATTATATTTATATTAATTTATTTTAAATTTTGTCATTTATTATTATATCAATTATATAAATTTTTATTTATAAATAATTGTGTTACTTTTTTTATTCTGACATATTTTTAATATTTAGAATAACACTAAGATGATAAAATTTATATTTAAAATAACATTAATATTTGACAGTTCATCGATGTTACATAATTATCAAATTCACAAATTAATAATTGCTTAACACGTGATAATTGTTAATTAATACTGTTCAAAATATAAATATAATATAAATTTTGAATTTTTGCAATTATAATAACATAATTAATGTTAAATTATAAAACTATTTTTTAGTCTGTTGGTTGCCAATATCTCATAATGAAAGATGCCTCTCGATTCTAAATTATAGGCTGCAAACTAAAGCTTATGTCCTCAACCTTGCGAATACAATTCTTCATTAAGTTATGGAAACCCCAAGACACAATTTCAAGCAGAATCCATAACGCATATCATCTTTAACATCAATTGAATAATTGAAACCATCAAGTCCAATAGTTAACACATAAAGTAAACAAATAGTGATTAATTTAGCAACTCTTCTGTTACCCGATTGAATGATCAAAACAATTTTTCAATATTACCATATAAATTATCATATTTTGTCTAAAATAATGTTGCCACATAACTTTTCTTTCAAAATTTTAACTGTAATTCATACAATATTGTTATCCAATAAGTTAGTTAATAAATATTGAGAAAATCTAATCTAAAATATAACAAAATATTATCATGTTCATGTAATAATCTAATAAAAATTATATAATGGCATAATATTACTTGATAATTTTATTACCTAAAATTTACTATAAGTTTTTGTTTTATATTTTCCCATCAATTCAGTTGAACACATGCTTTGAAGAAATGTAAAGCTCCTCCAACCCATATGATTGTTGTGCTACTTGTAACCATTGGGTTTCATAAGTCTCTTGCATGTGTCCCACGAGCCTCACCGACTTCTGTTGACTTAAACCAATACCACTCATTTCTCTTTCATTTTTCAAACTTCATGTAAGTATAAAATACTAAAACATGCTTAAAAATTAAAAATTTAAATTGCAGAAATCATGGATAACCAACCTTTCGCCATTGCTTTTCTTCACGTTTTTGAGTGTTGTCAAAACCTTCTAAGCTCTCTAAATCCTCTCAAGATGTTGTTTAACAAGAATTTCGAGCTTAGGGACCTTTGCAAAGCAAAACACCTCCCAATTTATAGAATTCTTCCCATCAAAGAATTCTCACACTTAATGGAGGTATTATGGCTACTCAATGCTACAGTTTCATATTTTAAATTTGAATTCAAGAGTTACAAAACATAATGGAGAGTTAAGGGCCATAATTTGAATGTTACAAATTATTTTTTAATGAATTTGATTGTTACAAATTCATAATTATTAACTTACACTTCAAACTAAATAATTTTCCAATATGACATGCACGGTGAGAAGGCTTAAGGACGTGACTTACCTGCATTAATTGATTCACAATGGCAAGTGAAAAAAACAGGCAAGTTTAGGAAAATAAAAATGGTAATAAAACATATATTTTACAATAAATTATTATTCTTTAAATTCTTTTTGAGTTATAAAATATATATTTTTGGTTAATCCTCTGATTTTTTTGCAAAAATTTGTGGGTTCACCGCATTACTTGTGGGGCAATCGAATTCACTTTTCTACTAAGAGCTTTAGCCCATAAGTCACGTTCAGTGCAGAATTAACTAGCTGGACCAAAGAAATCTGTAGCATCAGTCAAGCGTGCGGTGAACGAAAATTTATTTTAAAGTTCTTGAAAGAAGAAAAACTTTTAGACCCAATCGTTAATCTCGAAAGACAACAAGTTTGATAGACCAAGTGATACATGCTATGAATCTACTTACTTTCACTTAAGAAATTTACTAATAACCGCTTGTCCGGAGGAGGTAGGTCAATCACGTGTCTGGAGATCAATATTGATAAATTGACCGTTACTCTTGAAAACACCTATCGCTTCCAAACTTCGAAGGACTTGACTAAAAAGACTTAAACTACAGTACCTTAAGCATGGCATAATGTCTTGGATTGGAAGCGCCAGAAAGACTTGACTGAAAGGACTAAGCTACAGTGACTGGAAGCATAAGTTTACACATGGCAAAATGTTTATGATATTATGAGACAAAAATAGATCATTAATTCAACAAAAATACAACTTGATCATGACATGTTCTAAATATGATTTTCCTTAGTATTTACCGGTCAAAGAAGGACAACATTTAAATAAAGATTAATAATAAACCCATAATCCATTCTAAAAAAGAGGGTTAGGTGCAGTTGCTACCATATATATATATATATATTTGATTATATTATTTTAAATTAATTGAATTATAAAAATTTTGGAGAGCATTGGATCTTCTACGGAGACAGGCCTGTAACTCTTTTGGTACAAGTCAACGGAGAAGCCAATTGTTATTTACGTGAAAATCCGTGCTCTGAAAATGGAACACTGCCCGACAGATAAAGGAGATAAAGAGCATTGACCTACGGGAAACAAACTCAAATTTACAGCTGCCTCAAATTTTGTAGATTCATACTCCTAAGATACTATTCCTAGCAATGTCTAAGAGCAGCAATTCACGAGTCATAACATGCAGAGGTACGCTCGTGTTGTTTATTTATTGGGTTGGAGAATTGTTCTCTGTATGTGTTTTTCGTGTTTATTTAGCAGCATATTGTTATAAATGATTGAGTGGAGAAGCTTTTGGCAGCGGTGGTATGTTGGGGCAAAGAGGAGGCATTGAAGGTAGAAGAAATACAAGTGGAGCCTCCAAAATCAACCGAAGTTAGGCTTAAAATGCTGTGTGCTAGCCTTTGTCACACAGATATCTCATTATCCGGAGGATTCCCAATGGTTAGTACACTACATGTAAATTAATCTTAGTACTCAAGATTAGAGGTTTGATGACGAATATTTTTGCTGATTTTGTTCTGTTTTTTTCAGCCCCTTTACCCTCGTGTTCTTGGGCACGAAGGAGTTGGGTATGTGTATACATTGATATTCCGTGTGTATGTGTGTGTATACGAGTGAGACTTATGTATCAGGTTATCTGTTACACCTCTTCCATGGCAGGGCGGTTGAGAGCGTTGGCGAAGAAGTAAAAGAAGTGAAGGAAGGAGATGTTGTGATTCCGACCTACCTTGGAGAATGTCAAGAATGTGAAAATTGCAAATCAGGAATCAGCAATTTATGCCTGAAATATCCCTTAACTCTCAATGGATTAATGCCGGATAACACTTCGAGGATGTCAATAAGAGGCCAAAATTTGTATCATTTTTTTTCATGCTCCACATGGTCTGAATACACGGTTGTTGATGCCAATTATGTTGTGAAAATCGACGAAAACATTCCACTTTCACATGCTAGTTTCCTTTCCTGTGGGTTCTCAACTGGGTTTGGTGCTGCTTGGAAGGATTTTAAGGTCGAAAAAGGATCAAGTGTCGCTGTTTTTGGTCTTGGTGCTGTCGGATTGGGGGTATGTATGCACAATGTTTTGACTTTTATAATCAAAAGTGGTTTTCGAAGAAGTTTTTTGAGTTTATTTGTCGAGTGCTCTTCCTCAAAGTATTGACATACAGTATGTTGCAATTGTAAATGCAGGCCATAAATGGAGCTAAAATGCAAGGAGCAGCTAAAATTATAGGGATAGACAAGAACCCATTGAAAAAAGAAAAGGGCGAAGCATTTGGAATGACAGATTTCATAAATCCTGTTGAATCAAACAAGCCAATTTCAGAATTGGTCAAGGAAATAACTCATGGAAGGGGAGTTGATTACAGTTTTGAGTGCACAGGAGTTCCAGCCTTAACTTCTGAAGCCCTTGAAGCCACAAAATTGGTAGAGGAACTATTATGTCAATTGAATAACACATCCAATTCTGTATGACGAACAATTCTGACAACAGAGATTGAAATCTTGAAACAGGGAACAGGAAAATCAATGTTTATTGGCGTAGGAACTCATACGACCGTGCCTGTATCTGTACTCACCCTTTGCTGCGGCAGAACTCTCAAGGGTACAGTATTTGGAGGCATCAAAACTGTATCTGATTTTCCCATTATTCTTCAGAAATGCAAGAATAAGGTATTAAAAATATGATTTATTTTCCGTCTAAATTAAAATTAAGAACAGTGCTTGATTGGTTACGTGGGTAATTCTAAATTTGTGGCAGGAACTACCACTGGACGAACTTGTGACTCACCAAGTTGCACTTGAAGATATAAACAAAGCAATTGAACTGCTGAAGCAACCAGATTGTGTCAAGGTTTTAATTAACATATGATTGCATTATTATCGAGTGTAGTTTCAATGATGCTACCAAACTATCTTGTTTTTAGTAATAATATTTAAATAATGATAATAATAGTTATTATTATTATCACATTAATAATGTTGGATTTGGTACCGCGTTAACTAGATATGGACTTTGTGGGACCTTTTGGTGGTATCGACAGGGAATTATTTAAATATAGTGGGACAGAAATAAATTATTATTTCAATAAAATATAATTTTTCATTTCCAATTTGTACTTTAATTTTAATTCTTAGTTTGACCCTATCAAAATTAAAATATGAAGCCGACACGTCCAGACAAATAGATATTATTCAAAATATCAAATTACAATATTTGAATTATTATTATTTTTATTTTTAATTAACAATGACACATAATATATTTAATAATAAATAATTTAAATTATATTTTAATCAAATTTATAAATTAATTATATATTTATAATATAAATTAAAATTTTTAAAATATAATTTTAATTGTATTTAAATAAATAATAATTTAAAAAAAGACTAGAGAATTTAAATATCAGATCAAATCAAGCATTGGAACGCTGTTTATTGAAGGAAAATTTTTTAAGATGCTCAAGAAAATGCCAAGATGATATTTTTACCAAACAGTAAAAAGCTACATCTTTGGTTTCATAAGCAGTTAAAAGCTACAAAGCTGGTATGCTCATAATGTAACTCATCATAAATTTACTTGTAGTACTACACTGTCAGTGTACTGTAGTCTTGCCCATCTTGGTACTACTTTCTATAACATGAATAGAGTTTTCGTGAATATAGTAAAAACTGGAAAAACTAACTAAATAGTGTCACGGCATCATTCTATAATATGAAAAATACTCTCCTCCTACATCACTATGGTATTGCAGTAATTCTCTCAAGTTGAGATAGCTTATTAACAGATTGTTGACCGGACAGGAAAAGGGAATAACAATGGTAATTAGTGTAGGACATCGGGAAAACATGGAAGTCAATTTAATGTCCATCCCTGGGGGAAGGACTTTCAAGGGTACCATCGCTGGAGGGCTCAGAACCAAATCCGATCTTCCCATTTGGTTTGACAAATGCAAAAATAAGGTTCATTTATTCCAATGCGCAAATACTTGATTATCAAAAATACCATTAATACTGTTACTTGTTAGAAAGAAATTCCATACACAAATATTAGAGCAAGATTCAAATCTCAATTTATGATACCACTACAAATTGAACCAAATAAAATGTTTGGCACTATTATTTCTATGTATGTCAGTTTGCATAACAGTTTATTTTGGAAAAATAAAATGATCGACGAATCTGTTGTTGAATCTTGGCAGAGCAGGAAGCAGAGATTCCTCAATACATTTAATTAAATCTGTTAAAATTGTTAAAAGTTCATAATCTCATCACCAATCCAAAAACTTTTAAGTTGTAGGAAGAAAACAGAGTTGTTGAGGCTTCAACTAAATATTATACTTTTTTTGACATGTAAACATCAAAAAACAACTTTGAATCAATTACCACATCAAGAACACATTTCTACATGCAATTTTCGAACATTATGTGGTTGGACGTAATTTAGAAATTGTTACCCGTGTACAACCGGTATCTTCAGAGCTCGGTAACAAATCTCACATGGTAGCTTCTACTTCAGGGTCAGTTTCCAGCAGTACATTGGGTGAGCTGTTGCCACCTCTCAAACGTGAAGATACATTGTCAATGGCAGAATTAAGTTGGCTTATTTTAGCATTCAAGGTCTGCCTGGTTTTCTGCTTCAAAAGAAAGCAAATGCAACTCAAAGTTTGAACAGAAACAAAAAAAAATGAACAAAACTGTGACACGCACAGAGTATCAGATTGAACAACTGTTACCTCTAAACCTTCATCATAATATATTGGTCGCTTGGCCCTCCTGAAACCATATTCATCTTCATTTAACAGGGATCTTCGGATCTGATAAACACAAAACAAGAACAATCCACGGATCATGCCTGAACTTTGACACACCAACAAAATTTAAAGAAGAAACTTGAGAAGAAAAAATAGAAAATGTTCCCGTTGCTCTAAGGAGCAACATAATGGATTATGCTTGAGATTTTATTCCAATAACCAGTCACCATGAAGTTGTAAAGCCTACTAAAATTCACAAAATACTTAAGCCACCCATAACAAAATTAGCTGTTGATAATTGCTGAGAAACCATTAATCCCAAATGCTTAAAGTTACAAGGAAAAGGCTCAACAATAGTGGTTAAACTAACTCGCTCACTTGCAAGACAGTGTTTTAATTAACAGATTCATTACACATATCCAAACACACATGAATCAACACACTATTCCCATACCTTGTTGAAAAACTACCAATCCCAAGAGTTTAACTTAATAGGAAAGATTTTCAAAATTACTATTTAAAATTTAATAGCAACGATGGAAAAAAAATGCAGTTGCCAACTGTTTCATATTGATTGTGAACTAAGAAGTATGAAAAATATCTAAAAGCTGAATTAATATATATATATATATCCTCATAGTTTGATAATCTGGGGTAATAATGCAATATGACAACAGAAAGTTTACAATATCTATTTAGTGCATCAGCCACACAGATCAGAGGCAAAATTTTAAAATTTTTAAAATTTACATCTCAATCCCCATTTCTAATTCATTCACAATGCAATGCAACTGCCCATCTAATGCCATGCCTAATTTAACTTCAGTTCAGAGTTTAGTTCCCCGGATACTCATTCACCAAAAGGGAAGAGCAGAAGATAAAATATGCTATGATGCAAAGATATAAGGTTCTAATAATGGACAGAGTGGTTACCGGGGGATGACAATTAAGGCAAATTAATCATGCACACTAGTTTCCATGAACCTTTCACAATAGATGGCAAGTCACAGTTATGTACTTGTTTTTCTGACACTAAGTATGTGCAGCTAGCAATATTACTTTTAACATTATGATTCCTCAGACTTTGAGCTGAAAATACTTGTTTGTCAAGTGAAGAAGTTAATTTGGGCAGAAATCATGTAGCAACTTGGACATGCTATGCATACCTATCCGTGCAATTCAGGAGGAAAGACACAAAGTTTGCCTCCTAGTAAGCAAATAGACAGTCAATAGCAAGTGGACAGTCTATTTTTTGGTCCTATTTTTCGGTCATTCTTAGATTTGCTCACATACAAGTTGCAGAAAATTACACTAAAGTTAAAGATAGAAATCCAATCACCTGAGGAGCAAAGATATAAGCTAAAGTTCCAAATACAGCACCTCCTAGAAGAAAACCAGCAATAAAATCACCACCTCCCCCCTGACTGCCTTCACTGCATATATCACATGCAGTAACAAAATATAAGGACAAAATATAGTAACATAGTGCAAGTAAATTTTGAAGCTGGGGCACTCTCAAACCCTAATATCTTGGCAAAGCAAGAACAGAAACCCACATACACAAAAACCTAAACTTCTTGGAAGTTTCAACATATATTTTCCTTCTAAATATGATAATTCTAATGCTTTATTTAAAATGTTTAACAAAAAATAGAGTCTAGAAGAAGATACCGGTACTCTGCGTGAACTGAAAATTTGTGGTTGGTTGCCACTTGGTTTACTTTCCTCTGAATAATCACTTTCGGTGTTTTCCCAAACGCAACAGACTTTGCTGACGACAATTCACATGCCTTGAGATGCGATCCGCCTGTCCCGAAATGAAAGCAATTATCAGATTAGGTCATGATGGTTTCCGGATAACAGTATTAAAGACAGAGCAACAAGTTATTCTTTCCAACATAGATATCTCCACCAGTAATTCAAACTTAAATTAGATAATAGAAACTTCGGCCATACTTGCCGGATGGACAAACAACAAATTCCAGACGTAATCTTGTCCAAAACTTACACAACTAAAATCACTTCCATAAACTTCAGTAAATTCATATTAGCATGAAACTAGACACTACGATTGGAACCAATAGCAAGAAACAATTCACCAAAATCACCTACAGGAAAAACCAAAGCATTGCTGATTTCATAATTTACTCGTATCTGATTCCTATGCGAGAAATCACAAAAATTATCTCAAAAATATCAGGAGATAATTCATTTTAACGTGAAGAAACAAACAGAATTCAATATAATAGTTGCTAATAATTAAATTGAAGAAAGAACAAGCCCAAGATACCTGAGATTGATACAGGAGCGAAACAGGACGCCATTGAAGAGAGATCTAGATAGAGAAACTTAAAGTGGTTTTAGAGAGGAGTATGAGAATGCCAGGAAATATGGGGAAAAATATATAATTTAATTGTAACACGGATAATCATGACTCAGTATTTGGTTTCCGAAAATGCATACACATTGTTGTCGGTTGTATCATAACCAGGAAGGGTATAATTGAAAATGAAAAAGTTAACCGTCTGGATTTTTAGTGAATTTAATTCAATATAAACACACACACGCGCGTATATATACATTTATTGTTGAGGGTCTTGCTTTATTTATTTATGTCTTAAGAACAAATTATAAATATTAATATAAAATTTTATACGTATATAAAGAAAAGAACATACGGTAAGGTATACTTCAATCACAAATTTAAAAACATCCAAATAATAATAATACATATAATAAATAGAATGGTAGTTTACTCCAATAGTTGATCACAACCATCAAATACCAATCCAATTTTGGTTTATTTCCGTGCAGGTTAAGGAGTCGCTCTTCCTTCCTTGCTATGGCTCTCGCGGCCTGATAAGAGGCAGAAAACCGAAGCTTGCTCGTGAAGGGGGGATGAAGACTGACTCGTTCCAAGGAAGGGGAGTGACTGGATTTAATCACCTGTTGCTTAAGTCTGATCTGTGTTTGCATTTGCACGCCAACAGCAATACGAAAAATCAGAGACCACAACAATACGAGTCGAATGAAAAGGAACGACCAACCAAACCAATAACAATCTCTTCGACTGCACCACTATGTTGGTCTGGAAATTTCTTGCGGCATTTAAAATTGTGTCGGCTTTCATTCTCTTTATATACAATCAGCCGTGTACCTATGCACTCAAAACCAGAAAATTCTAAATGCAAAGAAAAAGAAAAATTACTGGCATGTCTCCTGTGCGGGATATGAACAGATGGAAAGTAGAACTCCTATAAGAAAAATGCCCATGGAAGATCATCGTACATGAACATTGATCTTGTTGGTATACATTCACGTCCATATGGGGCAGAACACAATAATGTACAAACTGTCACAGTTTCCCTATTGGTAAATGGTCTTTATTTATCCGAGAAACCTCCAAAGAGAAGCAGCGAAGTATTCACATGGCGCCTTTCTGGCAGTAGCTGCTCTGTTTTTGAAGCAGGTTTAACACTGGTTTGTTCCTTGTCAGGGAACGGAAACGAAAGGGAAAGGGACAGGGATGCAGAGGCGTCCTCCTCCACTTCCTTATCTGGAAGCTTCTCCTGGTTATTAGTTTTGTCTACCGGTCCAACAAAGAAAGACAGCATTCCCTTCTGTTTTGTTTCAGCACCTAAAGCAAGTTCAAGATTTGGAACCACATCAACAAACTGATCTTCATCCTTTGATGATGAGACCTCTTTCCATGGCATGGAGTTGGCCGCCAATTGAAAATCTTTTACACGTGGATCCACAGGAAAGAAGTATCTCTCAGTAGATCCAAATTCCTTAGGCATAACTTTTTTGCCAGAAAGTTCATCGCACCTCTTCTCAACTGAAGAACTGGAACCCAAATCATCTATTCGTGATGAAAAACCATCCCCATAACAATCTCTATCTCCAGTACTGCTACAGTCATATGCTCCAGCAAAACCAGTCTGCAGCCTCTTACTACTTTGTCCATCTAGAAATGCCTCATTCCACTGCATCTTTCGAATAGTGCCACAAGAATTTTCTGCTGCTGTCTCTCTAAGATCCAACTGCTGATGGTTTAAGTTCAGGTTCAGGTTTCTCTCCAAGGCAGTTTCTGTGTCCATAAAACATTCTTCATTCAAGTCCCTTTCAAGGTTAATTTCCTCTCTGTCACTTTCAAGTATATGTGTCACTTTTTCAGTAATAACACTCGCCATGTCATCGACACCGTTTCCAACAGGGAGATCCTTCAACGATGAACCATGTTCTCCAAGTGACGCACCTCCATTCATCATTCTCATCCCATCTTTGCTAGAACCAACAACGTTTCTAATTGTTTGAAGGGAAGATTTGATGTCTTTCATTGATGAACTATCTTCTCCAGGTGAAGCACCTCCATTCAAATCTGTCAACCCATCTTTGCTAGGACCGACGATCGTTCTAATTGTTTGAAGAGAGGGTTTGACTTCTTTCAAAGATGAACCATCCTCTCCAGGTAAAGCACCTCCATTCATCTCTGTCATCCCAATTTTGCTAGAACCAACAATGGTTCTAATTTTTTGAAGCGAAGGTTTGAACTCTGTGTCCATTC
Source organism: Xylocarpus granatum (assembly GCA_019650275.1). Lineage (NCBI taxonomy): Eukaryota > Viridiplantae > Streptophyta > Magnoliopsida > Sapindales > Meliaceae > Xylocarpus > Xylocarpus granatum. The sequence goes on from BNST01003141.1 coordinate 160,189, forward strand.
CGCACTTTGAAAGATTGCATTCCTCCTGAAAGTAACAGGTATTAAGATGAACTTAATGCTTAAAAATGAAAAGAAAAAGTTTTAAACAAGGTCAGAATTAAGGTGAATGAATACTCAACAACGAATCCAACAGCAAAAAGTGAAAAGAGAATAAAACATCATTTAAATTCAAAAATCAAAATGAATAGGACAGAAAAGGTACAAAATCAGTAACTGAAGGAGAGTAAAAAAACTTATCAGAAACAAAATCAATAAATGAAGGAGAGTAGAGAAGCTTATTAGAAATAAAATCAACAAATGAAGGAGAGTAGAGAAACTTATTAGAAACTGTTGATCCTGGTATCTAATCAGTTCTACCTATTATAGGACATTAGAAACTATTGATCACGGTATCTAATCAGTCCCACCTATTATTGGATTTGAACGAATGACCCTCCCTGAATGAAAGCAATACTCTAACCACTGAGTTAAGTAGGTCATTTATCATTATAATGATAAGGAGAAACAAAAATGAACTTATTGCATCACATGAATGAATCAAAAATCCAGTGACTTATAAGCAATAATGACAGCAAACACATTTATCCTCCGACACAGTGAGACGTACTAGGATGCCCAACCATTATTACAGGTTACCAAAAACCCCACAAAGCATGTAACCACTACAAATGACTCAATTGAGGACAGTCACCAGCTAGAATCTTTACTTATCTGCCAACTTACCACCCTAGCTACAAACTTTTGTAAATCTGATTACATAAATAAAAAGTTTAATCCTTTACTCCCCAAAAAAGATAAGAATTGTTATTTTACTATATCCATTTAGTACAGCACAAATATATGCATACACATTATATATATATATATATATGCAAGGCCAAACTCAAATCCATGGCTTAATCCTGATAGCCCATCCTTTGATAACATAAAATACCCAGTTTGCCACCACTATTCACAAACTACATGAACTAGCTAGCAAATACTAAATAAAGGCACCACATAGTTAGAAGATTAAATTAATTTACTAAACCATGCAGTAGAAAATATACAAAACTTACAATTTAATCTCTTTAGTCTTTGTGTAAACAATGTATGTCAGATAATTCCTCTCAGTATAAGAACAAAATTGACAACCAAGCAATTAGCCAAAACAAAAATGGTGATGCACTTGACACTTTCATTGCAAATGTACATACATGCCAAAGGTTCAGTTTTCTTTCTTTCTTTCACTTTCTTCCTTTCTTCTTTATAATTCGTTTATTTATTTGGATGAGAAACTGAGTAAAAAATTTAAATTGGAAAGAAAAAATTATGTATATCATATGGGAGAAGATGCCTACGCAGAACGAGAGAAATAAACAGAAGGCTGGAGGCTCTGAAAACTAAAAAAGGGCTCAAAAGAACATGCAATGTTAGCATTACCTGGGAGGGACTGGAACATCTCATTTCTGTAGACAATGGCAAAACACTTGTTGTGGCCTTTGATACAAATTTGGAGTCAAGTATAGCATCTTGTTGCTCAGAGTTAGGTTGAGAACCCGTTGATGTCTGCTGTACAGAGGATACCTTGTCATCACAATTCCCATTTATTGCAATAGAGATCTTGTCAGGACCATAGGATCCTGAGGCTGTGTTCTGAGAACTATCACAGGCAGCTGAATCTTTATCTGTCTGCTTGGGTAAGCATAGGTTCTGAGACAAAGACATGTTATCAGTGGAAATGACTCTGTGAAGGGGCACCATATTCGAACCGGCAATACATAAATTCTTTGAGGATGTTGAACAACTCACTTTCCTTACCCTGAAAACACCCCACAAGAAAAATAGCATATTCCAACCTGCCAATAACAGATAATGAAATTTTAGTGATTAGGATAAATTAAAACAAAAATTACGGTATTTTAGTTGGCCAGAAATATCACTTCTCATACAGTTGAAACATAATTGTAGCAGAAAGTAAAGCACAATGTTGAGTATTGTTTCAACAATTTAAAGTGAAATAAAAGAAAATGTGAGAATGAAGAGACATTATTACCAAAATAGTTACATAATCAGAAAGGGAGAAGGTTTCATTTCAGCTTAAGCATGTTCACACACTCCATGCATAGCAATAATACACAAATTTTTCATAAATCCCCCAAAATCATCTTTTCAATTCTACTCTGCAACATTGTCCATAATCTTCAGTACAAGATGAGGTACACAACTTTAAAATTTATCTTACACATGATGCATGTAACAAAACCAAAGCAACTAATTATCTGATGAACAAGCACTGATGTCCAAATAGATATATTTTACAAAGCCAGCTCCACAAGATTAGCATTTCCACAATTGGACCTCATCCTAGGATAGCATTCAAGGTGTAAAGACAAAATAGGCTGTCAAAATTTATGAAAGGCATACATTTATTACTTTTAAGATAGAATTTTAAGAATAAAGCTTACGCTGACAGTTCTCAGGAAGCTGGTTGGATGGAAAAATTAGGAGCTCAACACCATCTAGGTATCCCTTCAGTGCTAAATCATTTTTAATCATGCTGTCCACAAGATATTTGTAGCTTCCCTCGTAACTGTAGTATCAAGGAAGAATATTCAATTAGAAAGTAGTAGAAGGCTAGCATCAGGAAGACATTAACAATTTGAAAAGAAGCGTGCATGTATTTACCTCTCATGATCTTTGGCAAAGAAGTAAAGAGCAATATTATCTTCTTTAGCACCACTTTCGTGAAACATTGTTGGCCATGTGCTTAGGCGAGGTACTTCATTTAACTGAATTCTCTGGGGAAACTTGTTCACCATTTCAAGAACTTTAGGTGATGCACAAGAAGATAGATGTGCTTGAACTCCACTGCATAAGTCTGGAAGTTTTGGCCCTCTATGCACCTCAAAACCACCCCTGCATGTAGGACACAGAAGCTAAACTTGAGGAAATTTCCAGATGCAGGACACAATCACCAATGAAACTAATGAAAACAAAAGGGAGTGAAAAAAAAATTGATGTGTCCTAAGGAAGAAAATACTAATAATTCACAGATGAGAAAAGAATCCTACTGCCAGATGTATTCATGCTCTGGGATTGCTAAACTCTTAAACAAGGCAGATGTTCCTGCCAAAACATGAGCAGGCCTGTCTCTTGTGGCAGCCTTTTCAAGACAAGGAACAACAGAAATTGAATCCCCCACTCTCACAGGAAAAACCACATCGGCAGAATGGGCAGAAGACAGCTTCAGACTCATAGTAGTTTGTTTATTTGTTTGTGTTTCATGAGTTCCTTTCGTCTTATTAGAGACTGATAATTGATCTTGAGGAGCCCTCTCACAATTGAAATCCATATTCATCAGGCAGAACCCATCCGATTGATCATTCACTTTGTTCCTCCCATATGTTCCAGGCAACTTATGCATTGCCGCCTCAATTGCAGCTTTCAATTTATTGCATTTGATCACATTCTCTTTAGAATTCCTTCCGGCAGATGCATCATCTCTAGAATTCCTTCCGGCAGATGCATCAACACCAGAAACCTGCGGACTGCCAAGGGGGCAACTTTCCTCATCATGACCAATTTCTTTACATTTCTGACATAAAACACCTTTTGAACCCGTAGTAATAGGCCTTGGGCGACTTGAACTGGTTTTTTCAACTTGATTTGTTGATTCCACTGATCGAGGCAAACCATCTAGCTGAATTTCATTACCCTTAGTAGATGGCTTCTCAGCAGTCCACGAAGAACTGGATGAAGGTTCCTCTTTTGTGATAACTGGATTCGGCTTCTGTTCAACAGAAATGCACATGCCAGTAGTAGACAAAGCTCCAACTGCATTGTTCAAACAGTAAAATATTCTCATTTACTCAACCCCAACAAGTAAGAAAAATGACCTAACATTTAGTAAAACAAAGGTGGAATCAGAGAGCATGAAAGCAATACAGAATTAATGCATACTCTGTTGAGAAGTAGGAGCATACCTGGAGTAACAGGAGCTTCTAAGCCTTTACGAGCTAGATTGCTGTTTGATTTTGATAATGTACTTCCTCTTCCTTCAGCTTTTACAACCTTTGATTCTCGGATGTTGCTTGGAGATGAAAGAGACTTAGCTTCACCACGAGATGTGAGCTTCTGATCAACCTTAAGCGTTGACACAGCAGCAGTTGCCACTGATGAACCAGGGAGGGGTCGATCCAACCTAGACAATTTTTTCCTTTCAAATGTAATTCGCTCTTTCACTTGCTTTAATCCTTTTAGATCATGAACATGAAAAGGCCTATGTGAAAGCAATCTAAATTTTGATTCAACAGCACTTGGACGGCCAGAATTTGTAGATTTGAATGACATAGACTTGCCCATTACTCTGGTAAGGCCCTCCTTTATATCAAGGGATCCTTGTTCTCTGGCCCCTTTCTGCTTTTGAGGGACAACTTCATCAACCATTTTCACTTTTGCTTTAGAATTCAAGGTGTTGAACGAACTGGATTTCAACAAATGACCTGAACAGAGAGAGACAATGTTTGATTAATCAAATAACACCCAATGGATCACATCAGAGCGTTTTTGCCTCTGCAAAGGAAAAAGTGGGGAAAAAAAAGAAACAAGGAAAGAACAAATGGAGATTTTTAGCCAATAGAAAGGTTATATACCTTTAGGTGTTTGAGGCACTGAACCAGTAGGAAAACGTGCAGTTTCAGTAACATGATTGCTGGAATGATAGACAAAAGATGCTGGCCTTACTTTGCCCTTGTCTATGCTCTTGAATGAACTATCACGCGACAATGTGGCTGTTCTGCTGGGGCTCAATGATTTTGGTGATCCAAGGCTTGTTTCAAGAGCCTGCCTTTTTGCTGCTGGCGCAGCCTCCAAATTTTCTGCATGCCTCTTACCTGTGCTTTGTGTGCTTGTACTTACTTTGTTTGTTCTTCTACCCTCTAAATCTACAACTTTGAAATACAATTTGACAAAATGATCAGTCACTTGTGCTCAGATCAAGATGTTTCTTCAAACCCAGAAGTTATTTCCGCTGTACTTACCCTGTTTCTGCTTTTCAGTTTCCTCAGCAAACTTGCATTCTTCACACAGCCAATCACCTTCAGGAATTTTTTGAAGCATTTCTCGCATGCAATATCTGTGACAAATATCAATAACAATGTTAATACTTGAACTCAATATAGCCAGAAATTATAACAAAATATAAGACATTGCCAATTAAAAAGGGATAAGAAATGGTATATGCTTACGTGTGCTCTGCACCATCAGTACACCTGCTACAAATAGCAAGCAAATCCTCCCGCCCTGCATCCCCACATATATCACATACTTTTACCTGTCTCCATAAAAGAGCACTTAGCAAGAATTTCCACTTTCCAGATCAGAAACTGAGATTAATAAAACGAGTATAAAGGAAACTGGAAGGATCCAAGAGACTGAATAATAGTTAACAGAATAGAGCTAAAACAGAGGGAAATATATGGATGTAGTTGTATCAAATCTTCTCAACTGTTGACCTCTTAGCTGAAAAAATGCCAAGAAATATTGGATGTGAATCCCAGCCTTAAATTAGATCAGGAGACATTTGAAGGCAACCAGGAAACACTATGTAAACAAATATAAGTTATAAAGGAAAAGCTAAGAGAATCTTGAAAAAACTGTTTATGGTAAGCTACTTACCTAAAAATAATCTTAAAACAATGAAACAAGAATCTTAAAAAAGTTACTTACATCATGTTCCATAATCTCTGACTCATCAGTTTCATCACTGGAAGCAGCTTGTAAAGGCAGCACATCATGTAACTTAGCTAACTGAGCGGACTTCAAATCTTGTTTATCTTGGACTGAACATTTTAAAGCTTCATCAGGTGGCTCCCCGCTATCCTTGTCAGTCTCTGTTTCTGATTTCAGATAGACTTTTGTCAAGGCCTCAGAACTGCCTTTAATATTACATTTATCATCTCGAGAATGAGAGACTGGACTTCCCACCATTGGGGAACCACCAACTGCATCAACCTTTTTTAATGAAGGAATCTCTGGCAAAGATGGTGTCTTTCCCAAGCCTTCTGCACCTAAACTACAAACTGAAGCTGAACTATGAGATAAGTTCTTAACATCTACACTTCTGTCATAATCACTGACAATTGTATTTGCATCATTATCTCTACAGACACATGATATATTGTCATCATGTCCTTCTTCGCCTTTTGGATCGTCATACTTATTGGAGGAGATTCTCTGGTCCAAAACACTCTCTGGTTTCAGAGATAGTTGATCCTCTGCACCAAGTCCACTGGAGGATAATTTTGGATGCATTTCATAATCTTCTGAAGCATCAGATATATCAGAAGACCTTACAGTTGCTTTACTTTCTGTATTAACAGAAAAAGAATCATAACTTGAATTGACACTGAGATGGTTGCTTGCTTCACTGGCTGTGTGTTGAAGACTGTCACATGGTCTACCTTGACACAAATGTAGAACATCAACAGCATTGATGGAGTGCTGACTACCAGTAGTTTTGCGACAGGTATCATCAGAAACTTCATCAGTCTTCGATCCCATGAGAGCTAGGTTAAGATGCATACAAGATGAACAAGGAGCGGAACACACGTTACAAGTCCCAGATTCTGCTCTCATACGATTTTGTCGACTCATGGAATGCTCACCAAATCTTCTTTCACCCTGAGGTGTAACCTACTAAAAATAAAGAAAATGTTAATTTTTAAGCAAATAAGAGTCATAAAAATGAAATTGCCACACCATCCAAATAGCACATTACTTATTTCTTGAAACCCCAATGAAACTTGTGGGTCAATCCAGAGTTAGCAACACTTCCATGCCAAGAAAGGCAACTTTAAAAATGATTTAATAATGAACAAGTTAACAGAAAGCATTCAAGAAGACCATCAAACATTAATTTGCCATTCAAATAATTAAGCATTTAAACTATGCCAGATCCTGAAGCAAACATTCACACAAGGATATTAAAAATCTTCATGTCACTATGTTGTTTAAAAATCAAACCACTTATTTGGCTTGGAAATGATCATCACTTCATTCCCAATAAGTGTAAACCTAATTCAGCATCCTAGTTCACACTGAAATATCTTCCACCCAATCACCTTTGAGAGGCATAAACAAAGTTGCCACCGAATTACTACTAGGTCCTCAATTTCAGCTGCCACTAACTTCTTACAGCATGGATGATACCCTCAATGGCCTATCTAACATGCTAGAAACTAAGCGAAAAATCCCCAAGTTTATGGACCATGCTAGTCACAACATTTCAACTGTATCTTCATTCAGAGATGCCACAGTAACCTATATATAAATATACATACCGCATACTATCAAAAAGCCAAAAAGTATCTACTTCAGTATGCTTCTAAATTGTTCATCAGTGTCCCAGCCTTATTGTACATAGAATCCATTAAATTACCTCTTGACCCAAAAACTTAAACTAGTAGGTAAAGGCCAAAACATAATAATTTCATCAAATGTCCTATAAACATGTACATATAATGAATAAACTTGTCATTAATTTCTTGTCATTAAAAAAAATGACAAACTTGCGAGAAAATAAAAGAGGGAGTTCAAAGATAAGAACATGAAATGTAAATTACCCCATTTTCTCACCATATTCTTCCAAAAATATCAAGAAAGACAAACATGAGGGAAAATAAAAGAGGGAGTTCAAAGATAAGAACATGAAATGTAAATTACCCTGTTATCTCACCATATTCTTCGGGATATCAAGATCTGCTTCCTCTACCGGTCCTCGCATGCCACAATTGCCTCTCAATACAGGCGTTATCTAAAAATCACAACAAAATTAATCAATACATACCATCTCCAATACAGCTACTGAGAAACTGATATGTAGAATACATAATAAGTATCTTATATCACTCTGACAACTCTTATCACTAAGTGTACAGAACAAACAACACCAAAGCCCATCAAAAGCAAGAAACAAAGTGGAGAAACGTTTCAGCAATACCCTGAAACCCTAATTCCTAACAAACAATCAAAGCCTACCCTTTTATGAATAAAATACCAAATTATCCAACCAAATAGAGATGAATACCAACCTATCGACTTAACTTCCACCAATTCAACAACAAAGTTAATAAAAAATCAGAACTCCTAAAAAACCAATTAACACAAGAACAGATAATTAAATTAGTATATATATCAAATAAACAAAACCCTAGATTAAAAACAACATCCTTGCCTCTGCTTCTTTAATTATCTCCGTTGCATTATACAGCTCCTCCACTATTCTTTCCTTCCGCTTCTCTCCCAGTCGATCGCTAGCAAACCCTAACATCAAACTCCTTAATTCCCCAATTTCAGCCCTAACCGTACAATCAAAAAAATCCCTAACTCTCTCCCTAAATTTCCACTCTAATCCAGTTATTCAAAGATTTTATTCGAAACAAGTACCCCATATCCCTAATTACAAACAACATATCAGATTAAAATATACACGTTTCCACAGCTACTGTCTCTGTGATCTGAGAGAAATAAAAAAATCTTCGATTATAAAGCTTCTTGATTACACCTTTCTCTCTCGAATTAGAGGAAATCTTTCTCTCTCTTTAATTTTCAATTTTGCGAATTTGGGTGTTTATATTGCAATTTTGTGTCAAGCGTTTTAATTTTTTGAGAGGCTGGCTATTTATTTATTTTCAATTTTATTTTAATTTTGTTATTTATTTATTTATTTTATTTTGTTTTTTGTTAAAAGCTGCGGAGAATATAAGCCAGTAGGGAGGGAGCGTGCCTACTCGCACGTGCAGTTCGAGCGACATTAGTGATGTTGCACGTTTGTGACAATTTACACGTTGCCTCGCATTCTTCGCTATCTTGCGCCTTCCGTGCAATGCATTCCCCTGTCTCGGTAGTCTTTGGCCCTCCGTACCACCACCACCACCACCATCGGCTCACTGTCTCGTCGGTAGTCTCATCGGCATCCGGATCCTTAATCCCATATGTTTTCACAAATAATGGCTCGTTTACCCGAAATAAATAGTCACGTTATTTTTGTAAATAATTTTATTTTATTGTGTTAGTATAAATAATTCAATAAAATTATTAAATTAAGTAAAAAAAATTTATTTATTATTATTATTAAATAATTAAAAATAAATATTATAAATATTTTTATTATATTAATTAAAAAATAAATTTTATTTTTATTTTTTTATCCAAATTAATTAAATAAAACTCACTCTTTTTATTAATTATATAATTTTTATAATATTATATTTTTATCATAATAATGTCTTTATTTATTGACTCCAAAGACACGAGACAATTGGTTTAACAACATCTCTTACTTGTTGAATTGGATTAATTTTAGTAAAATTTTTTAATTTTAAAAATAAAAATTTAAATAATACTTTTAAAATTTTATTTTTATTTATTAAAATATAAAATTTTGATAGCATCGTAGTATTGTTACAAAAAAGCATAATTGTAATATAAAATATAACGATTATATTTACTATAACATGTAATAACATCATTGGTCTTTTTTAATTATTTTTTATATTTATATTATTAAATTTGTGATGTGATAAAATATGTTGAAAATTTTTAATTGGTGAAAATACAAATTTATTATAATTAAAAAAATATAAAAAAATTTTCTTAAAGAGAATTTGATTCTCATCTTTACTTAAAAGAGTAAGCTTGGCATTTAAGAGGTCTTGTAGGCTAAGCTATTATGACCAATGGCTAGTCAGGATGATTCCTTTGTTATTGTAACATCTATTACTAATTATTAATCACAACTTCAGTTGTTTTATTTGCATTACAATAAATATAAATACAATTAATATATTTAAATAAACAATCCATATTCATCACCCAAAAATTTAGAAAATTAAAATTAATAATTATATATTTAAAAGTTATGTCGAAAGAAAATTAAATTATAAAAAAAAATTAGTATTGCTATGTTGTCTTGGTAATACTATTAAATTGATTTAGCTAAATAGAAATTTTATTTTTAATTTAATTAGTGGGTACTATAAATGACTTTATTATTCATATCTTTTTCACCAAAATTTGAAAATAATTTTTATATTAATTTTAAAAATTATGTTGTTGTGTGGGCATGGCTAATCACTCAAATTTTTAGGCATTTAGAGTGAATTTAGAGAACGATGATAATTTGTTTTTTTAAAAATAATATTATTTCAAAGATTATTAAAATTTAAATTTCTAAATTATACAAAAAAATTAAAATGATATTATTTTTTTATAAAAAAAATATTGACACATTGATCAAATATTATTAATATTTATAAAAAAATTATATGAATATCATTGTAGCATTTTCTAAATATTTACATGAAGACAAATAGCAAAATCATCTCACTTAAACAAGAAAGGGAGAGTACGACCATATAATTGCAAAAAACGTGTTAAAATATCACTAACACATGGATAATATATCTTTCTAAAAAGCATAAAACGTGGTGGAATTTGTCAATTTTAAATAAAAAAAAATGGTTGCATTGAATAAAATTATTTAGAGGCAAGTCTACATAGGCTCGATAAAAAATATAAATATTTAATAAAAAATACTTTAATATTTGTAGAGATAAAACTATTATTTGAATAGACTAGAGAGTATTAAAATATCGAATTACATGATAATGTCATCTTTTTCTTATAATTGTATTAAAGGAATGAATAATATTTTTATTAATATGTATAAAAAGATAATGGATTGATGTCAATATAATAATACGTGTATATTTATATTTTAATAAAAATTAATTTATTATTATTATTATTATATCAATTTATATTAATTATTTTTAATCATGTTAGAAGTACAATTTTTTTTAAATATATTTATTTTTTAACGAGTATAAACTATAATAATATTTTTCTTTTATCTAAAGTTTAAACATATTTAACGATATAAGTTCAAATAATGTATTCATTTTTAATCTACAACGTTAAAATACATATCTAAAATTTAGTAATTAACACAATAATCTTACCCATCGTAAATTTAAATTCGTGGCATTCATTAAGCAGACGATGCATTTTTTATAAATTATAATTTATTTATCGTACTCATTCTATTTATTTAATAAATACCATATTATTTAGTATAAAATTTTAAAATAAAATTTCGTATTATGTAGCATTGCTTTTTGAAAGATCAAATCCCTACACATGGTGCAAATTATATACTTGAAAAAATTAAATAAAATTTAAAAATTATTTTATATATAAAAAATCAAAATTTTTATTTAAATACATGGGTCGAGAAAAGGCAGGGAGCACGTGCAAAGGCAACCGGCAGTCACAACTGGCGGTTAAGCGGAGCGTGTCTTCGTAACGGGAAAGAAAGAGCCCGACTCACTGGTCAAAGGAAAAGAATAATACGGAATAATAACTTCAAGGTCCTTATATAGTTTAGATATTACAAATAAAGGATAATATTTAGTGTTTCATTCGTATAAATAGCCACCGCCGCCAGACACAGTCACCACACTTCCCTATAGTCTACAGTAAAATCAATTATTTGACTGCTATACCCTCTAAACAGTGGTAATGACTGTCCTAGTCGGGCAGGTTTATAGGGGTATGACCGTATGACAATAAAGCTACGGAGTCTTTCTGCCTATAAGGACCTATATGAATGAAAATAAAAAATATGTATATATTTTGTGGTTTTATCAAAATGTAGAGATCCAGACGTTACTACCGCGTAGAACAAATAATTTACAGAATCAAATTCAATTGCTTTAAAATGCCCTAAAACAAAAGAAATTAGAATTAAAAAGTGAAATAGAATAAAAAATGTTCGCCTCCGTCTCTCTTATGTATCTGCGTTGCTCGGAGAGGAAAAGAAAAGGGGAAACCGGAACAAAGATTTTCTCTACATGTCATGGATCTGAATTGAGAACAGTAATCTCTCTCGAGCCGCATGTCATATGATTTGACCCGAGAAATTGGCGGCGTTTACTGATTTTGAGGTAGTGTGTTCCGAGGCCGTCGTTTGAAATTTTTGATTTGTTGTTCAGTTGATTCAGCGATTTACGGCATGGTTTATTTATTTTCTGTGTTTAATTTTAGATGAACAATTCAATTGGCTGACTGTGATGGACTGAGGGATTTTCTCTTTTGAGTTGAGTAATTAATTAAATATTTGCTTTAATTGAAATTTATACTTCTGATTCTTTACAAATTAAGATTATAGCTGTGAACAATTACTGTAAATTTTATTGGTCTTTGATGAATGTCTTGAAATACAAAGTAAAATTTATGGATAGTCCTTGTGTATGCTTATTGGCTGAAGTTGTTATCACTTCCATTCTTTGATTATACGTGCTGTGTAAGTGGTCCTTGCCTCTTTTTTTTTGTTCATTTTTAAACGGGACAATTACAATGACCACTCTTGACGTTTGCCCGCGGTACAGTTAGATCCCTACTAGTTTATATTTGGTGGATGGCCTCCTCTGCGAGGGTTTCTGAGAAATTTTTTTGAAAGGCTTTTTAATGACTTTGAGGGGAAATTTATAATATTTTTGCAATCTTAGATGGCTTTTTAATTGGTTATTGAATCAGTATTTGATTGATTTATTTTGTTTGCTATGTTTTGGAGCTTTTTTTTTCTTAAATAAAAAAGAAACCTTGAACTGCCCTGTGGTTGTGTCAATTTGGTTCACTTGATTGTTGAAGTTGCTCCTTGTATTTTTGGTGTGGTTTCTTTATATCGCATTTTGATCATTTTTGTTTATCATTCTTTCCTTCTCTTACCAAAGAGAGCCTGTCCTGGCCTTCATTCAAAATGGTGTTCAGATACTCTCTTGAAGAGCCTAAGGTTGGAAGAGCTGCGGAAGATTGTGAATCATCTGTCACATTAGGTTTGCATGATCGTGTCATGGCACAGCTTTCCATGTTCTTAGGCCGAGACTTGAAGTTCATTCAGGAGAACTGGCATATGTTGTTGCAAATTCTCTTAGCAAGGAATATCAGCTTGAAAGATGTTGGTGAAGGCATACTTGACAAGGAGGTGCATATTTATTGTTTAGACTCTGTGGGACTGAAGAACAAATGTCCTAGGCTCATGACAAAAAATGGAGAAAACCATAATGGCCAAGCGTCAGATGACAGTTTCTTACCAGGCCTTCATGATGATACAGCACTAGATATCTTAGCCTGGAGTAAGAGATCGTGTTATCCAACACTATCCTGTTTGAATAAGAAATTTAGAGCATTGATTGCCAGTGGATATTTGTATAAGCTGAGACGGCAGCTTGGTGTAGTTGAACGCTGGGTTTATTTGGCCTGTATTTTAATGCCTTGGGAAGCCTTTGATCCCACAAAACAGAGATGGATGAAATTACCTAGGATGCAATGTGATGAATGTTTTACTTCTGCGGACAAGGAATCTCTAGCAGTTGGGACACAGCTACTTGTTTTTGGTCGTGAGTTTTCAGGTTTTGCAATTTGGATGTATAGTGTGATCACAAATAGCTGGTCTAGATGCCCTCAAATGAACTTGCCTCGTTGTTTGTTTGGTTCAAGCAGCCTTGGGGAAATTTCCATTGTTGCCGGGGGAACTGACAAGAATGGCCTTATTCTAAAATCTGCCGAGCTTTACAACTCTGAACTGGGTATTTGGCAAACTTTGCCAGATATGAACTTACCACGCAAATTGTGTTCAGGCTTCTTCATGGATGGTAAATTTTATGTCATTGGAGGCATGTCCAGCCCAACTGTACCTTTAGCTTGTGGTGAAGAGTATAACCTTGAGACAAGGACATGGAGGAGAATAGAGAACATGTACACTCCTTCCAATGTGGGTGCACAATCTCATCCCGCAATGTGTTCTCCTCCTCTAGTCGCTGTTGTTGGTAATCAGCTTTATTCTGCTGATCAAGCAACAAATGAAGTTAAGAAATATGATAAGACCAATAACTCGTGGAGTGTTGTGAAGAGATTGCCAGTTAGGGCTGACTCTTATAATGGATGGGGCCTTGCATTTAAAGCATGTGGCGACAGATTACTGGTAATTGGAGGACACAGAGGATCTGAAGGTGAAGTTATTGTTCTGCACTCTTGGGATCCAGCCGATGGAAATGATGACGGACCTGAATGGAATGTCCTTGCTGTCAAGGAGCATGCAGGTGCTTTTGTGTGCAACTGTGCAGTAATGGGTTGTTAATGATTTATGACATGTTCATCTTTGGTGCAAACTGTCCACCACTGGGGCAAATTATTTGCTCTGCTTCTTGGGAAGGCAACGTGCATTGCCCTGTTATCATTTATTTGAAAGTTTAAAATGTTAACAAGTATTTTTTTTCCCTATTTTGTGTCTTTTTTTTTCAGGGACTTTAAGAAGATCATAATCGACCTTAAATTAACATTGAAAATGCTAAATGGTTTATTTTGGATCTCATTATTTGAAAAGCTATTTCTAGGAATGATAACTGTCTTGAAGATCGTGTGACTGTTTCTCTTCGCATGAAGTGAATGTATATTTTTCTTCATGTCCTGTTTGATTGTGTTTATATCATGACCTAGTATTCGTATCTTTAGTTGTTTTGCAGTATGGCATCTGCTATCTATCAAAGGGTAATACAGTCCTTAGAAGTTCTGCATGGCTTTTCTTCCATACCGTATGAAAAAATAAATGACCCATCCTATGGCTTTTAGAATTTCATCGTTGACTTTAAATTAACTCTTGAGTTCTGCTAAATGGTTCATTTAGATCTTATAACCAGAAAATCTTACTTACAGGGGGTGAGAGAATTATCTTTTTTCTCAGTGTTCTATTGGATTGTGTTTTTATCATTGTCATTGTGCCTGTTCCTGTGTATGATATGTCTAGAAGATAGAAACATGCTTTTGCATGAAGTTGAGTGTAGTTTTATATCACCATCCTTTCTATTTCTCCGCTACTTGGTCAAGGATTACAAGGATGCTAAGAAAATTTTGCTTGGGACAAGAAGATACGGTATTGGTTGGGTTGGAATTATCTTGTGGTGGGGTCAAGAGTAGGATTGATGATGGTCTTCTTATTGTCGATAACTTAGTCCTGGAGCCATTGACTAAGCAAATAAGAAAAAGATAACTTAGTCCTCAAGCCATTGACTAAGCAAATAAGAAAAAGAACCGGTTGGTTTTATAAATGGTAGCTAGAACAGGGATAATTGGAGTTAAATATTGTGCGTATTGGCATAAGAAACAAATATCAATTGAGCATTCATTGGGAAACTGGAGTTACAATCAGCCAAGTTTTGCTTCTTGGTCTTGATGAAAGCATATCTATTCTGATTCAGTCCTATGCAGCGTCATAACTAAGATGATAATAGTGAATCAAGTGCTGACATGCTTGCTTGTGGAAATGGAGAAAATGAAAATTTTTAGCAGATTTCTTAATAGATGCGGCCAGAGTAGTTTCTGTGTGACTTCAAAGTAAGTAGGCTGGTAATGTTTAAAGTTAAAAGGATTATTATTCATTTAAAAAAAAACCCATTTTTTGAAATTGAGATCTAGGGAAGAAAATGTTGTAAAAGACTGGGACTTGATTGGTCGAAATGGGCATGTTTTCTCAGCTTACATGTTCTTCCTCGCGTACAAGCACAATTGCAGAATCTATGCCTTTGATTTTGCATCAGGTCTAGTAAGTTTGGGAGTAAACAGTTCCTGGGTAGAGGTTAAATTTCAACACATCTATCGATAAGGGGCTTTGATAATTATGCAGTTGGATCATATCTAGTAGAATTCTTGTAGGTAAATCAGTGCTCGAATCTTGAATCTCTAATAAAATTTTACCAATTGAATTGATGTTGAAAGCGTGGTAATTCTAATTTGACCAATTTAAAAAAATCAAATCTGACACATACAATATCGTTGATCAAAGATTCTAAGAGTAATGTTGTATTCCATACAAAAGAATTATACACTACAAAGAAAAGTCATCCTCCTACACTTGAAAATTGTCCTCTCTGCATAGTCATTGGTGGTTGTTATCCATCTGATAAACTGAGGAAACAATTTCTGGCCTGCACGTATACGAACTCATGGATGGCTCAAACCTGCAATTAGTAGAAATTATTCATCCTCAAAACCAAAAATAAATTAACAATGGAAGCAGGGAAAACTTCGTGCAAGTTATCCCACTAGATCAAAATTATCATTGTGAAAGTAAGTAATGAGAGTCCATAGAATTTTAACTTTTTGGTTCAAGTACAAAATCTCTAGGGATGGGCTTCACTTAATGTATTTCACTCACCTACACAGAGGTTCAGCTTAATCGCAAGCAGATGCACCTTGATCTGGAAACTAATCAGAAACATCCTCTACAAGGAAGGTTTTTGGGAAAATTATGAACCCTCAAATTCGGGCCAACAATTCTACTCATTTACGGACATCTACTCAATTCATAATCCATGACAATGACGAGATCAACATATAGGCAAAACCATGCATTCTCGAGGGACTACCAAGGCAAGGTTAAGGCTGCTAAT
Source organism: Xylocarpus granatum (assembly GCA_019650275.1). NCBI lineage: Eukaryota > Viridiplantae > Streptophyta > Magnoliopsida > Sapindales > Meliaceae > Xylocarpus > Xylocarpus granatum. The sequence goes on from BNST01003141.1 coordinate 176,679, forward strand.
TTCCTATTTTGATAAAACATGCTAATTCCTATGGGGCATATATACATTGACATACCAACATAAACAATTATGAAAGCACTTTTAATTACAGAGCAACATCAAAGAGCAGAGTGCTAGTTTCATCAAATATGGAAATAACGCAATATTCTAAATGCATACTTACAAATGAGTATACTAATCAATTGGGTGTTTGTCAGCCTGTCGAGATGTATAATGTGCAGAAAGCAAAAGAAGAGAAAGGAAAGCACTGGCTACAAAGATGGCATCAAACCACCGGTGGTAGAAGTCAAACTGAATTTCCCCACCCAATACCTCTGTTATGATAATCCTGCAAAGATCAGCTAATTAATTCAGAAAACAGCATGTAACTCTTACTAGGTTTGGATATTGTATGCAAGAAAGGGGAAAAAAGTAATCAAGAAATATATAAATAAATGGTGATGCTGCACTTTGCTCATTGTATATTGCTCTAAATAAACATCTTTTCATCTACCTTTTCTTCTGGCAATCTTAACTTATACATACCGCTCCACTTCTGCTATAGTAATCAAAATGATAGAATGGTTTGATAGGGAAAGGTAGGATTCTCAATGTAACAGATAATACTCTACATCAAAAGTTGGCTGAAGACAATGGCCATCATGGTTTTATCAGGTAGCACAAGTGACTGCAAAGAATGCAAGGGTATCAAATACAAACGTATGGGTTCACCACATTTCCTGGAAAAGCTTCCAGCAACAATATTTTGGTGAGAGAAAGACATTAACAATGCTTTATTCAAATTCTTCCTTGCATCAAATAAGTTCCAAAATACCTGCACTTTTCTGGAGGAAGAGACTACAATCTCAATTGGAAAATTATTAAACTGTAACTATTACCATTCCAAAGGTACCACCTATCAATTGTTCTAAAATATCATCCTTCATCCAGTCTCTTAATTCTAGGATGTCTCCTACCATGCTGTGTTTGTCAGCCTGTTGTGAGTGGTTTTAGAATTATAAGCTGTGTTGTTTTGTCAGAAATTCCCTTAGCCCTTGGCTCACAACTATTTGCCATAAGAAGACACCTTTTAGGACAAACAAATAAAGTTCCTTTTGAGGAAGGATGGATGCTTGACAGTAGATATTTTACTTGATAAAGAGGATTAAAACAGTAAAGAAAGATGCTCAGTGGCGTCTTCCACCTCTATTTGGAAGGAAAACTTTCCACATGAAATTTGACTGATGAAAGGACTTGCTGCAGAAAATTATGTAGTGTATAAAATGTTAATACCTTCATGTATAGTCATGTTAACATCATTTCCGTAAGTTTTTTCTTATTATCAACATATCATAACATATGGCTACACTAATATCCAACATAAAATGATGATACTTTAGCGTAACATCTACTAATACAGGTATAGAATGATGATATCTTGAGTCAACAATGAGCATACCTGTATTCAGTTGCTAGGCTTTTTCTTATCAAGAGAATTGATGAGACAAAATACATTCCCATAATTTCAGACAGAAAAAGTACAACATTGCTTGAAGATCCACTCCCAACTCTGGAAACTGCAAAGAAAAACTGCATGCAGCCCAAAAAAAATAGAAGTCAAGCTGCAGGATACTGTAAGCTATTAAGACAAGCTATTCCCCAAAGATTCTGCCACTTTCTTCCTTGGGAATACTTATTTCAATAAAACATAGAATTATAGTACTAGATTATCAATGCTACTGCCCAAAGCATATAGCAATCCCAATCATATAGGAATGCAAAGCCCATCCAAGAACTATCTTAAAAGAATGACAACCACCAGCACATTTCCTGAAAGTGGTTACCATATAGACGAAGTGAACAAGTAAATAGACTTAAAAGAGTTGTGATATGAACATAGCACCTAGCAACCAATCTAGATCTACCTGTCCATAAGATAGAGCAATAAAATTGTATCTATCTTGAGCTTATTAGCTCCTAGTGTAATGATTATTTGTTTTGTTTTAGCAAATTTAGAGCACAAATTGTAGATGCTCTAAATTTAGAGCACCTAGGACTTCTTTCCAAGTGGCTCAAATTCTAAATTAAGGCAAAATCATGAAGTGCAAATGGTAAGTGATTCTTTCATAACCTACATATGCAACACAATTCATGAATAAGTACGGAATGGGCAGGATTACCTTCATTACATTCATTAAGAAACCCCGTACTGATATAACGATAAGCATTCCAATAAACAAAAGGGAGATATACTGCAGCACAACTATTAGAAACAGCATTAGATGACAGCATTCAGACCATGTAACAAACTTTTCAAGAGTGAGAAACAATTTTAGCAGCCAAGGACTGTGCAGTTCATTGCACAGTCAATTTGATGTTTTCTATTCAACTATGATAATTGAAGTACTGAACAGTTGAAATATAATATGCCCAGAAGCTTTCAGTTTTGTTTTTGTTTCACAATTATACTTCTGTTGGAGAGCGCATTAAAGGAATACAAAGATTTCCACTAAAATTCAAGATATTTATAAAAAAAAAGGAAAACAAGACATGAAATTGTTAAATACAGGAAAAATAGTGATTCACTTTCAAATCACTGGAAAACGATGCAAGTTAAAGCACTGCATACTATGAGATCTGCCATCAGATTGAGATAAAAAATGACCAATCAATTCCACTACACTATCCGGGATTGACAACTAACCTGGGATAATAATGCTGCATTAATTCCTATATCAAAGAACTGTAAGAATATGCCAATTGTCCTTGTCACAGGATCCACCGAACCAGCCTGCAATGGAAGAGATTGTAAATGTGTTAAGATGACAAAGCAAAGTGGTTTCACAATATGAACCCAAACATAAATATAGAAAGTTTAGCATATCGCTGAAAAGGACTATTGGAGAGAAAATACCTCCTTGAAGACAACACTTTGCAAAGACTGCACACAACAATTAGATTGATCAGAGACCTTAGTTTCCACTCATCAAAACTAAAAAGAGAAAGGAAAATCATTGAAAGAAATAATATTAAAAAGGTTTCCTAGCCCGAATTCCCCAAAATTGTACTCATCAACTCCAGAATATACTTCTTCCAAGCACAGAGGAAAACCCACTTTAAGCATTAAAAACAGTTTTAGTATCTAGTGCATTAACTTATTAAGCAAAATTGGAATTTAGAGCTCTAAATCTATCATCCTAGAATCCATAACATAAATCTATTGTTTTGATCTGTGTAAGTTGGTGAATTTGATTGAAAAATTCATACATAAAACAATCAACTAGTCAAATCTCCTATCGAAAAAGAGGGATAAATTTGTCTGCATTATAAATCAGACACTCGACGGAAAATATATGTAATAAAAAATGAGTAAATTCATAATTTTTATTAATTGACCAATCTGATGTCAGATTTTGCGCTAATTTACTGTTGTCAATGTTAATGTGAAACACTGATGTTTAATCATGATTTCAAAAATTGACCACCTACTGAAATTGTATTCTGCAAGCGCCAATAATTAAATAGGATAAAGTGCACCTTGGACACAATGGTTAAGATTCTGCTGCAAGGTGTAAAATTGTTAAAAGGACAGAAAACCAAATCTCCATAGACGTCCATGAAATTCTGTCTAATAACTTTGTGGCTACAACTATGGTTGATGTCCATACTAGAACATAAAATCAGGTTAAAGACTTTTAGACTGATTACCGAGTTGCAGAGACCTATCAAACAAGACAACAGAAGTGGCTACAACTATGGTTGATGTCCATACTATGCCGGAAAATTAACAACTGAATGATCTAACCAGTCTTCATATCTGTCAGAATAAGGCTCTGAACAAAGGCAAATGCACAGTTATTTCATACTTTTGGATTTAGATTATACACAATTTCCAAAATCAAAATCAGGTTTAAAAACATTGTTAAACTGAAAATAGGATTTGTGTGACTTGTCTTGCTGTGAGAGAGGGACTTCTTTGGGGAAAAGACATTAATGTCCACAAACACAAGAAACCCAATTTCATTTTCAATTTTTGGTGACATTAAAATAGGGAATTTTACCATTCACTATTTAGTTAGTTGTGCTACAAAGGGAAAGAAAAAAAAATCTTAAATATCTTCACAATCCCATCAAAACAAACTTAGCCACACCTTGATCATCTTATAAACACAATAGACAGATAATGCATAGCCAAGCAGATTCTGCATGTGACCTCTCCAGGTTCGAGAATAAGCAGCAGCCTCCTGCAAAATAAGAACAAGACTGAGAACTGTTCTCGATCACAATACAATCTTCAATCATAAATAGTGACAGAAGCAGGAAACTGAAAAATATCCTATGCAGGTCAACATGCACGAGTAATGTAAAGAAGTAAATAGAAACAATGCTTCCAGGGAAGACCACCAAGGTAGCATAATCTTGCAGCAGAAAGAGGTCTAACTGCACATGTTACCAAGGTAGATGGTCAAGAATATTACACAGGAGTGACCGTAGATGATTTTACTGAGGTGATAGATTCACTGGGGACATACGACTCTAATGACAATCTCTTGCTCTGTTAACCTAAAGCACAGTAATTTACAATAAACCAAACCAATTAAATATATAATCCTTTAGCAGACTATACCAGTAGATAATGGTTCTACAACGTAAGTGCAAATATTTCAGCTGATGAGAAAAAAGTATGCGACAAAAGATATCCATATGGGCAATGTTTCCAAACTATATAGTGGTTCCCAAAGAAATTTAATGAAATAATTATCAAAAGTGAATATAGTACAAAGTACGAACCTTAGCTTGGCGAAGTTCATAGATTTCCAAGAATAGCTGCTTTGAGAGCTCTTCTAAAGCTTGTACCTCTGCTTCCATGATTTTAATATCTTAATAGACAAAAACCACTACATAAGGACGTTTTGAGGAAAGCAAAGGTCAAAAAGATAAATATAATGAAGGACCTTTAAGTAAATCAGCCCATGAGTGTCATAATTAAGCCTTCAAATAAATCTTTTAGAAAATAAATTAAATCAAGCCTGATTAGAATCATCATACAACCTATCAACATAAAAATCAACAAGCAATCAAAGACAATCTCCAGCCTGCATATTTGATTTGGGTTGTGTGCAATCAACTTTTCCACGGTAGCAAAGCATTATCAAATTTTTCAAAGAAAAAAAAGGGGGCCCTTCATCAGCAACTACAAATTCCTTATCAAATACTGGTTGTTAAACCAAATAAAAAAAATTATGATTCATTCTTTATTATAGACTGATGACACATCAGAAGTGATAAGCAATGGAATCTTAGAATCTCTGAAAGACATGGAGATATCACAAGTAGCGCATCATTATGAGGGTGCTCTAATCACCAAAACATTGTAGACCACCCATGTTAAAGTGAAGAAATCATTTGATGACAGATCAAGTTGACAATATTTCAAATCAATGATAGCATGGTCATCAAAGCAGCAAATCCACAACAAAATGCCATCATTTTGTAGCAGTGATCAGCCCACATGATCAGTAGCAGTAGTTCATGAGCTCAAGAAAAAGTGGTATTTACAATAAAAATAATTGTAAAGAAATAAGGAATAATAAACGACCTTGCTCCTTTTGGTCGTCTTGAACAGATCGTACAACTGTGCCCACAATCCGCTTGAAGAAAGATCCAGCCTTTAGCTTCTGGTAAAGATAAACTTTTAATCAGCACCGTGGAAGATGGAAGCACTATTAATCCTAAAGATATACAAAGTATATCAAGATTTGAATCCAAAAACACCAAATAGTGAATGAAGGAAAATGTCAAATGATTACAATTGGAGGTACCGACTTTGAAAATTAAATGATATCAAGATATAAATTCCAAATACTAAGCAGTCAAGAACAGTGAGTCAACATGAGTTCTCAGAATCCAAGACTATAAATTCTTCAACAAATTGCTCAGACTAACAAAGCACTTGAGTATGAAGAATCAGCTTCCGCTCAAACTTCTCCTCTTAATGATTAACAAAAAAGATATTAGTCTGGAAAGCAACTTGATGATAACCACAGCAAGATAAGTAAACCTCTTCTGATCCGTGGATGCGTTCCATCTCCATTTGACAAAGGATGATCTTCTTTTTTTTGGCAACACAAGTCTCAATTGACTGCATCAGTTGTCTTTCCAAGGCCTTGATTTCTGCTTCATCAATCTCTCTACCATAATAAAAAAAAATTAGGAAATCATAAACCAGTAAAACACTAAAAGGAAAACATAACAACAAAACTCAGGGTGTGTTTGGTTTTCGATGTCAATAACAGTTATCAGAAACTAAAGTATTGAAGATTGTTTGGTATAATTTGGATAAAATCTCATGAAAAACTCGAAAACAAATTTCCTGTGCTTTTAGATTTCTACTAGGTTTTAGGGTTATATGCAGAACCTAATTTCAAAATTTCCCAACAAATGCATTATTGTAAGGTCATTTAAATTTTTTCTGCCATTTTTTACATCTTTACTGAATAGACATATGTCAACATTACCAATTACAAACTTTATCCCTTTCTCTGAGTTTCTAAAAGAAAATAAAAATAAAAATTTCACTCAGATATGAGCTATGTAGTAGCTAAAGGAAGACAAAATGGAGGGAGGAGCACATTGAGAAAAAGAAATTAATTAAGCAATAACATGTGACATTCCATCCTGACAAAAAATGATGCAGGTGACATCTTTCACAGTCACTCAGGGGGGATAATATTGCTGCAGCTCATGCATATATTGTACACGCATCACACTAGTTCAAAGGTGGCACTGACAATTACTGATCAAGCAAAGTCACACCCTATCAGTGATAGTTTAATTAAACATTACTATGTGATTACCTGATAAAAAGAGACAAATAACTGTATGGCAAATTTACAGCCCCAAAACCAGATAGAACAGCCATTACAGTCACGCCAATGACCCCAATTCTACTAACCAACTGAGGTATGGTAAAAAATCCTGCAACACGAAATTATGAAAAGGTTGAAATCAGAATTTTTTAAACACTTTAACAGAAAGTTGCACTGAGAAAGGACATGTGCCATAACAAAGGAAAAGTAAACACCTTTCTCGGGTGATGGCATAGGAAAGTGAATGCCCATACGCCAAAAAGCATAAAGAAATGCCAGCAGGAACAAAATGGCGCCAAGTGCCGCCCTCTCCTTCCTTAAACCTGAAATTAGTATTCATATTTCAATGGTCCAAAAATAATGAGGCATTAGGTACAGTCCTCAATATTGGCTGAAAACAGCATGAATACAAAAGTCAACCAAGAGATAGCATATGAGAGCAAGGAAGAGCCAGATTAAGGAGAACTGAAATAGAAGATAACATACCGCTGCTACAAAGCATCAAGTAACAGTGATAATAAGGCAGCATGAAAACCAATAGCAATATCAAACAAAACAAATCCACCTTCCAGTTCACCACTCTTGCCCTACAGCAACAATTAAATAAACACATTTCAGATGAATATATTACTTCTAAATCCAAGCAGAAAATAGCATACAAAAGAACAAATAATAATGAATATCCCCTGTTTCAAAATGAGGTGCATGAGCATAATTCAATATCAATATTTTGAATGCTACAACCCAAAAATACTTGGGAGTCAGCCTTGTATGAAAATTTGGCATAGAAATACTACAGCTGGGTCAGGTCAAAATCACTAATCTGTAATATGTGGGAAAATATGAGGGACTGACCAGAAGAAAATTAGACCTAGCTGCTACTGGAGCCCCGTCTACAAACGGATAATTCTGTCTTAGTTGAGATGAGTTTCTGAAAATAATGGAGCAATACCAACTCTCTTGCCATAAAAATGTGGGTAAGTATGATCCACTGTTTTCTCTTTCTCCTTTTCCTTTTTCTCTTTTATTTTTAAAAATTCTTCATTTTCACAGATTCTAAACATAATGATCCCTCTGTTTCCAATCAATTCCAGTAAATAAACAAAACAGAACTGCATGAATGAAAATTAACGAAAAAAGGCAAGACATTGGAAAAAGGAAATCTCATAACCATGAAGCCAAATAGCTTTCAGGTCACTTAGGTGCCCATTTTGATCTTCCATAAATCACATTTACATTTATTCTTCTCCCTCAAATTCTATTTTCCTCTCTTCCACATCATTTCTGCACTCAACATGGAACTGTAAACCTGATGTTGCTTCAACTCACCTCAAATAACCCTCATAGAAAAGCTCACTTAGGTGCCCATTTTGATCTTCCATAAATCACATTTACATTTATTCTTCTCCCTCAAATCCTATTTTCCTCTCTTCTACATCATTTCAGAAGACGACATGGAACTCTCAATCTGCTGTTGCTTCAACTCACCTCAAATAAACCTAACAGTTGCTATAGCCCCTGAATAGTCAACAACCAAATTCAAAATCAATTTTCCTCACTTTTTGCTCTTTCTGTTAGTGGCCAGACAGTGTATATGATCTATACAGGGAGACATATACTGTAACTAACCATGTGGGTGGATTTATCGTGGCATTCACTCTTCAGAGAGCAAGAAAACAAATACAATCTCAAGGAATAGATCAAGAAGCATAATCCAATAAAAAAAATTAAAAATCTCACTCTATGCTGTAATCTCCTTCTAATGCCAGCATTTTCTGAACAACCAGACAATTAGTAACAAGTGGATCTTAGGAAGCAATTAAACTTTGAAAAGAGGAACTATGATGTCAATCAGAAAAATTTCGGTATCAAACCAAAAAAAATTCACAGCGCCTACATGTATGTGCTTAATGAAATTTTCGAGTTTAGTAAGCATTCCCGAACTACTGCGAATACCCAAGCCAATCAAAAACCCAACACTCCAAATTCCATTTCCTTTGTTCCAGGGCCAAGCCAAGGTAAAATGTACATAAAAATTAACCACCGAAGTTTCTACAATACTCAATATACTGATCGAATGACCTTATAACTACACAAACAAATGAATAAACAGTTTGAACTTAGCCCAGCAGCTATTCTCACACTTTCTAGAGAACCAAACAACCAAAAGAAAAACATCGCATAACTTAACAGCGCAATTGAAGTACGAACAACGAAAAGAGTAATAACAAGTGAAGATTTGGGGTTACTCTTTAGAGAGAATAGGGATGATTTCGAAGAGAACGAGCTGAAGGAGATTGCAAGAGAAGGCAAAAACGACGCTGAATATGATCTGAACCAACACTCTCTTCTCTTCGTACTCTTTGTAAAGTCTTATGTTCAAGAACCAGAGGCCAGCCCATCCCAATAGAATCAACGATCCCAATACCACCGCTCCTTCGTAGATCGCCCATCCCCACCCCATCTCTGTCCCCGCAAACTATCGCAACAGATTTTTCCCTCTGTTTACAAACTCTTTTATGTCTCTCTTCTTCGATCAGAACGAAACGTTTCGCTGTTTCTTCTTCTCTCAATAGTCTCTCCGTGTCTCGCTCAATGCAGTGTTACGGTTTGTTCTTGATCTTGGCAGTTGTTTTCACGTACGGAAGCGAAATTTTTGAAAGAATAACAGCTTTTTGGTTTCTGTGGATCTAAAAGTAGGAGAAGGAAGACCGAAACAGAATGATTCTAAACACAAACCCTGCTGTTCTGATTACACTCCTGAACGGGATTATCGAACCAGCTTGGGTGTACTGAGAAAAAAAGAAAGATGAACTCCCGGAAGAACCCAAGTAAAGGATGCCGGCTTTGGGCCTTAAAAGCATGAAAGCTTCCAGAACTATCATCAATACAACTAGTTCGACTTGCATGGCACATTGGCACGAGTATAATTCATGTCACAAATTGGGGTCACTAGTTTGAATAAATGTATCCCACGATAGAAGACGTTTTTTTCTAAAACAAAAAAAAATTATTTAAAAAAAAAGAAAAAAGAAAAATGATGAATAAGATAATTGAAATATACCTTTTACTGGGCTTAGTGGCAGAATTAATAGTCTGTTGGGCCCATTCCAGCTGTGGGATTCTAATAATTTCGTGGCGTGCTTCTGTTCCTTAAAGCAGCCTCTACCTCTGTGCCACGTGGTAATTTCACCATCTCGCAAGCATCCCTCGAATGATTTTATTGCCCCGTCATCATTTCTCCTTGCGGTGCCCGAAGGGGTTCGGACAGCGAGACGCTACCCCAAGTCTAGGAATATAATATGCCGTTCCCAACCTGCAGTAAGTACAGTGCACTCAAATTCTGCCGGATGATTATTGCGGTATGGAATCTATCACTAAATCACTCGCGGACGAATCATATAATTTTGATTCTTTAAATAAATGTGCTTTCAGTTATTAATATTATAATATAATATATTAAAATTTTGGTAAATAAATTGAAATTAAAAATAAAAGGTACTACACCACGTGCCATGTTTGGATGTTCATTCGTACGGTTGTTTTGAAAGAAAAATTCTCAGTAATAATTATATATTAAGCTACTATTGTTAAAGTATACTATATACATACAGCTGTCGGTACAGTAGGAGGCAAGTTGGCATGACGTGATGGGTGACGTCAGCGGCTGCTGGATACTAGAAATCGAAAAAATGGGCAAGGAATAAAAGAAAGCAAGGGGAAGACGTGGCAGGTGTACGGTAAAAAAGAGTGTAGGTGTCTGACCGCTTGATAACGCCCCCACACACCCCAACCTCTCATCAGACATCCTACCAGCGGCACGCAGGCCCCACCCTGCCGGTGACGTCACTTATCCACAGTTCCCAATGCGCACGCTCGCCGACATTCAAATATCCCCTTATTTATTTTTATTTTTTTTGTTTAGAAAAATAATTAAACTAGAAAAATCAAAGGAGAAATTGAACATTATACCGTGCTTTTGAGGTTCGTATTGGGATGAAACGAGAAATTGAAACTTATGATGATGAGAAGAGAAATTCCAGTAGGCCGATGGGACAGAGCAGCTAAAAAATCTAATATTAGGGTTTTAACCAGACAGTACGTGTCTGCTCAACCAAAGTAGCCATGGAGACAGCCTTGCATTCCGCGTATAATAAACTCGGGGCATGTTACGATAATTTATTGTAGCAGTTCACCCTCTGTTCATTTGTTTTCTGACATACCTCTGCGAAACAAACCAAATTGCGGACAAATATTTCTTCGCTATCATCATAACTTGCAAGATCTTTCCATTTAACTTTAGTTTCAAGAAGCTGGGCAACTTTATTTAGGATACAAAGAAGCAATCAATAAGAACCAAGCAGGAAGGTTGCCGCAATTTCATTTAATACAATAATTGATTTGGACTTCTAGCCAGATTTTGCTTAATCTCGTACCTAAAACTACATCCTGAAATTTTAGTGGCATTACACAATATCCATGCAGTCCAGGCATCATTTGAGCACAGCAGTCGACATGCTGGCACTTTTCGGTGGCCTACAGATTGTAGTTCTGGATGTTCTTCATGCGTGTTTCTCAGTTATCTGCACAAAAATTCAAGCTATGAATGAGAAGGGAATTCACATTTCTGAAAAAATAATAGGTATCCTCATTTGACACTCACCATGTGGAGATTGAGAACTTGTTGCTGAAAAGTCGGATGAAGCCATAGGGATAGATATTGACAGTTGGGTTGTTGTGAATGAGGTATGGTTTGATCTCTCATCTTCAAGACCAGACCACGAGTCTCTGGTCTTAGGCCACTCGTCAAAGAAAGGTCGAAGAGACCGGCCTTCCTGTTTAACATGTTCTCCAGATGTGAATCCACTACCAAAAAATGAATGCTGAGGATAATCGTTCTGCAAAATAGAGGTACTGTTTGATTTCGGATGGGGAAGTGAGGTGACTCTAGATTGCATTAGAGACCATGTGTTATCCAGTGGCGAGTCCATCTGAAGACCCCTATTGCTTCCCGAAGCTTCAGAGAGAAAACTATGCCCACCAATCTCAGGTTTGAGTCCTTGAAGGTACCTATATGTGCAAATAATTCAATGAAACAGTCAATACTTTCAGTTAGTCTTCTTCAGATGCTAATTACACAAGGAAATGCAGAGATATACTTAAGAATGACGTCTCCATTCAAAGTGTGCATTCGTGTTTCCACTAGTGTATTTCAGAAATTTGAAGTAAATTAATATGGAAGCAAACAATGCGTGTTAAATAAAAAGAATTGCAGATAATATATCACCAGATGTGAATTGAGAGGGCTTGCACCAAGAAATTACGGCGTCCAACAGTGAATGAGGGCTAAACAATTTCAGTATGCAAACAAAAATAAGCACAGATGCATGAACCTACAAGTAGAAGCCAAATGAAAGATAAAGAACATAATTTACAAGCTTGAAGATTAAAACAGCCAGAAAATAACTGGATATATTGATTCAGTGCAAGATTTATCATTCAAAATATTAAGGAGAGTGATTGGGCCAGGCTAATGGTCAAAGCCACAAGTGACAATGTTACACTCTGCACTGCTGTCTGCAAGAGAGCATATATCTGGTAAAAGCTTATAACTCATTGTTCCCCGAACTGTAGCAAGCAATTAATCCTTTCAACACAGGTTTCTGCAAACTCAATTAGTCTATAGCCTTTTATACCCTTCCCTTTTGACATATAGCTGAGGGTCAATAATTTACTACCAGTGCAGGATGCTTGTCAGATTTCTACGATGAATTTAACACAGGAAACATAAAGCAACAGAACAGAAACAAAAGAAGCCTGCCAAGAACACACTCTGCAAAGACAATGGAATTTGAAGACCGTCCTCAAGGACATCGGGGCCCAGAAGCCCGGACCTGGAAGAAAATTGTAAAGAGCAACTAATCCACAATCCAGATGGCAGGACTTCCAACATAACTCCTCCCACTTTTATCAACGGGGGACCAACAAAGATGAGGTTCAATGACAATTTTAACAGCTCAAGCTTGTTAAGTTCACTTCTAAGAACAAATGTTTGAACAAAGGAAATTAACAGACTATTAATGATAAGTAGTTGGATAAGTTAGCTGTTGCAGGATGCTAATTAAGACAACAATAAAGGTTTCAACTCCTTGCAAGTTTCTTTTTAGCAAATTTGGAAGAAAATGGCAGTTCCCTTGTACCCCAACACCCGACTTGAGGCACAACTTTGGACATAAAATTCAGCAATAACCCCATCTTAACAATCAGATGGAAACTGAAGAGAGTTCATAAGTTTCCAACCAAACACACACTCAGGACAATTCCTAATGGTTGTCAGACTTCTGGGACAAACTTTGCTAAGAAAACAGAAAGCAAAGAACCAGACCAAAGGAGAAAGTCTGTCACCCAAGAAAAAATTATGTTAAGACACTAAGGAGTTCATGATCAATCATTCAAAACACAGGGCCCATAACCCTTATATGAACAGAACAGAAACCTGGAAAGTTTCTTCCTACACGCGTTACCCACATGGCAGGAGTCCACGGTTTGCCCCTGCCATAAAATTTCATTCACATGGGCCCAACAAACATGGATATCACACTAGGCATGACAGCCAAAAGTAACACCTAATATTCATATCACAAAGCATATGCAAAGCACTTAAAAGACTATATGCAATGCAGATAATCTTGTGTAAAATCATTGTAAGCAAAACTTAAGGAAATAAAACAAAAATAAACTTCAAACTAAAATGTTTATACAAAATCTCTTTCAAGCAAATGAATAAGATAATCATGTACTGCAGAGTTCAAAAGTCCAAGCAACCAAATAGCTCGAAAGCATTCTATGCTTTTCAAAACAAGAAATGTTATACCCGTAATCTTTGCTTGGAATTCCATAGGAAATGGATTCCACGTGATAATGGGATTGGTTGGTTCCAGAAGCTGTGGCTTGGGGGTTACCAAAGGCATGTATCGGAAGGTTCTGGAAGCTTCCAGTCCCACCACTGCTTCCAGTTACAGTTGGTGATGCCGCAGCAGATGATGACTGTGTCATGGTTTGTGATTCCACAGGCTTTCTTGAACGGTTCCTGCCTCGGTGCATGTGGCGCTCACAGTACTTGGAGTCTGGGTATGCGTCTTTGGAGCACCGCCATTTCTTGCCATCGGTCCTCCTGCATCGTCCTGGCTCAGGATCAACCTTCTTTCCGTAGAAAGAACAACAACCCACTGCAAGATTATACACAAAATTTAATATGTATCACCACACTCTGCATTACAGTGGTAACATAAGATAACGGTTTAAACAATGTTTCTCAAGTAAAATAATGCATCATCTGCAACAAGGCCATAAAGCTATTGTTTTATACTATCTATTTTACTGCCAATAGTATCAGAATCTAAATAAATAAGCCTTCAGAAAAAGTGATCAACACTTCAGCGTCGAAGCATAAGCAACATCACATGGATGAATAAAGAAAGACTGAAGAAAAGAACTGGCATCGCATCGATTACATATATCATTAAATAATATAATAAGGAATTAACAATTACAAAAACAGAAGAAAATAACAAGAAAATCTACATTACTTATATGGTTTGATTTAAGTACAAAATCTATGAGACAGGCAATGGAATCAGCAAGAAAAGGTTTCTGATAAAAACAATGAGAAAAAAATACAGAACATATAACTTTTTCGTTTAAACAAAATTTAAGAAGAAGCCCGATATGTTCAACCTTTTGCCCCTGATATATTATTTAACTCATCAAGTAAGGCATAATCCACAAACCCAACTACTATTCGAGGTCAACAGAAATTACAGAGACAAAAGGGGTTTTCTCCATTTGTTTTTTGATATTTAAAAAGACTGGACAAGAAGAATATCGAATTTGCAATAGTCTCTGCGATAAAAACAAAAATTATAAAAGAAACAGAGTCATTTCTTGCACAATACTAACATCTTCAATATCCATCGTCATCACAAACTCAAAAGGGAGAAGAACAAGAAGAAGTTAAAAAACAAAAAATCCGAAATGCTTATCTAAGCATATGAACCAGCTGAAATTTGAAAACATCTATACATACTGAGAAAAAAGGAAAAAAAAAGGATTTCTTAAATTCAAACCGTACGTACCCAAGAAAAAGGGAAAGAATACATAAAAAGAAATCAGATATTAGGAAAGAGGAAGAAGAAGAATGAGAAGAAATAGAGAGTGAGAGCAAAGAGGAAGTTTGAAGAAGCTAGCTTACTGGTAGGGTGGTGAAAGAACCTATGAGAAATAGACTCAAAGCTCTTTTGTATAGGGAGCACAAGATCAGGTGGAACAGGCAAACCTGCCACCATGTACTTAAAGATCAGAGCTTGATGTTCCAGTTCCTGCCATTGTGATACTGTAAATGGTGATGTCCTCATTCCCATCATCCCCAACCCACCTCCCCCACCACCGCCGCCGCTCACACCGCCATTACCACCACTATTCATCTCCCCCACCACCGCCGCTAGTACCGATACTCACTACTGTTTTATAATACAGCACAAAAACTCTCTCGTTTTAAACTAAAAGCAAGCATGGTTTGTGAAAGTAAACCCAAACACTAACATGGGACAGAGGTAAGATAGATCAGCTTGTGTCCGAAACTCAAGTGTGTCACAACTCTCAAACACAAATAATGTTTTAGTTTTACTCAGTTTCAGTTGTGTTGTGGAAAAAGGGGGGGGCAGTTGTCTGCGAGAAGAAGAACAAAGCTAAGCTAGCTCAGGACATTGAAAAAGTTTCGGCTTTGGTCGGATTTTATCAAGAAAGAAGCCAAAGCTACAGGGGACGTGGCAATTAATAAGCGTTTGCTAATCTAATCGTCTGAGGATTACGTTAAACGTGCACAGTAATTAAGTTCCCTCATGCTCTTGTGGGCTCTGAATAATAAAGGCAGAATCACCAAAGCAAATCCAGTTGGGTGTTCGGATGTTGATGGGTTTAGTTTGTTTATCAATTCACAGTGAAGTTTTCAATGGCAAATTTCGTCGTGGTTAACAGAAGTTCAAGTTTTCAAACAGGTCAATACATTCAATGCCTTACATACAAATTTTTAACCATTTGCAGTCTACAGTTTTAAATTTTGACTCCGTATTTTCAATCATAATAATTATTTTAATTTTTATTAATTATTTTAAATTATTCCTAATTAAACAAAAATATACAACGTTAACGAGGTTAAGTAGTAATTTGAGATTAGACTGGGTTTAATAATTTAATGTTACGGGGTTTGAAATTATTGAAATTCAGGAATTGTTGGTGGAGATTTTACTTGGTGCGTGTGATTTAATTTAATGACTGAGGACCCACAACAACTTCCAATGGTTGGCATGGACGAAGTACATAAAAGGAATTGGACAAAATTAATTAGAATTTTGTTATATTACTTTTTTTTTATTATAATAAAATTTATTTATTTATTTTTATAATTAAATAAATATTTTTTTCATTCTCAAAACACTCTACGGCGTTAAAGAAAGAAAGTATAAAGTAGATTTTTTTTTATCAAAAATAATAAAAAAAATTTATACAATTGATAGGTGAAGTTGTTAGTTATTAAATATTAATTATAAAATAAAAACACATATTTTTATTAAATATTTAATTTAATCCAAATAATAAATAAATAAATTAAATTAAATTAAGAAATGATAGGCAATAATTTATAATTAGGTGACTTGTAAATCAAAGTCGTTACGAGTGGGCATTAGAAATTAATATTTGTGTCAATAAATTAAATGTTACTAAATGAGTTTACAAGCAAAGATAAAATCGTTAGGAACACGTGTCAACGCCCAATAAGAGGTAGAACTCCGTTTTAGTACACTCCATGGTAATGTTAGTAAAACCCATTAAAGAAAAACATGGTTGATTTGTTCCCTCACCGACCCACTGCCACCCATTTACCTGACAGCAACCATACGTGATGGGCTGGAGTGGAGATGGGCCCACGAGGCCCAACAACCCGCTATAGCCGGTAAACCAACGGGAAAGCTACCGGTTGCTTGCCGGGCAGGAGGTGACATTCGACGCGGCGGGGACCACTGATTGCAGAGAGGCAAAGTGAAAGAGAGAGAGAATGGAGAAGAAAGTGGGGTCCACAGATTTCGCTGCTTTTATGGGGTTTTGCAGTGTATCATTGTACTGTGGGACTATTTGGCCTGGGGCTATTCATGACTTTGTGGACCACAGAAACGAAAAACAAAAAACATAAACACGCTTCTCGAATGTAGCACCACTTACGTTGCCGCCCCCTTTTGGACTGTGCCTGAGACAACTTGCCAAGTTTCCCTTACACGAATTGCATGCCCATACAATAAATAATAATAAATTTTGTAAAATTAATTTTTATCTATAAAAATTAAGCGATGTAAAAATAATTAAAAATAAAATATAAATTAGTATATTCAAAACAAGTGATGCAATGAAACTAAAGACTGGATAAATAATTTTATATAAATAAATTTTAACAAAAAAAAATAAAATAAAATAAAATTGTATTTTTGTATAAACAATAAAAACATCTCACTCGCACAAAATTACACATGCAAGCTACGCGCGCGCGTGCGATGTGCTTCCAAACGGCAACCATGATTTACTGCAACTTGTGACAAATATACTAGTGGCATACAAAAAGGTCAAGTTGAGAGATAAATGAAGAGTACGTGCTGTCAGCAAATGCGACTACTTCCGAAATGACTGTTGGATTTCTGCGTATATTATCTTTCACGAATTTGGTCTATTAATTTGTCATACAAAAGTGGCTGAGAACAGTATAAGAACAAGTTTCGGTACCAATTTGTGGGTCGTCTTCTGTGCGAGACGTGTTGTTGAACATTTTCATTAAATGTACCAAAATAAAAAAGGAATTACGTTCAAACGGAGAAAATGACAACAGTTTCCAACTCTAACTCCTGTTTAAAGAAATTTTTCTAATTGATTTGAAGAAAAAACATTGAATTGACTCTCCACCAAACGTCTGCTTCGGTCGATATCTCGTGCAATTCCAAATAATTCTACTTCAATTCTTTAATTAAAATGCAAAATTTTTGATCTCAAAAATATTAAATAAGTATTAAAAATTTAAGTATTATGTTAAATATGTAGTGTGTTAGATTTGTTCTTACATAAAGGGTAAAAAGGTAATTGGGGCTAAGTTAATTGCCAACACTAAGAGTTAAGGGAGGTGAGTGATTATTTTTCAATTTTGCCATGTAAATGGTAAAAGTGAAATTGGTAAGGGTGGTAAGTGATAATACTCACTTCAATTAACGTATAAAAAGCAAGACAAATCTACGGGTTGCGGATCGATGTTTAACCCGATCCGAATAGAAAGAGGACAGGAAAGCCCAAGAGAGCTGGCCCACCCAGGGAAAAGCCTGGAGGTTCTAAATAAACTGGACCAGCCCTAATTACAGGTTTACTTTCACAAGACCCATACTAAACACTAATTACAGGCTTACAGGCAGCATTTTCCCGCCAAAATTGAGAGCGAGAGAGAGAGAGTGAAGGAAGCAGGCAGACTCAACCCTAAATCAAAAGAAAACTGTTTGTTCTCTCTTTCTCTCTCATGGCGCCTGCTACAGCAGTTACCGATTCTTCGCCTCCTTCAAGTCCTGAAATAACCGAGAACCACCTACAGGTTCACTCTTCAGTCTTCACTTACCATGCTTTGGTTTTTCTTACTTCACTTCATGTTTGTTTCCCGAGAAAACTCGCCGAAAAATCAAATGATTGTAGAAAAGTTTGTTTGATAAATCATAACTCGTGCTTTATTATCAATATTCCAAACTTTTTTATTTGTAAATTTGTAAATGTATTTTTACCGTTTTATTTTTTGTGGATGCTCATTATCTATTTTATTGTTACTAAAATTTAAAAAGAATTCCATTCTCCGAGTGATCACGGGTATTAATTTTCATGCGATTATTGTGTTGCTCGAATTCTGAGAAAATAAGGCAATTCAAACATATTACAACCACGTAGCTAGTGTTTTCAGCCAAATTAATTATTTGTTTTTTAGTCGAGCTTTTGATTCTTTTGGTACGCTTTGTTGCCTTGATTAACTACGTGCTATGATAGTTTGTTTATCATGCGAGTCTTATCATCTCAGTTTCTGAAAATAGTAAACAGAATAAATAAAGGAATTCAAACAAATGGATATATTGAGTCCCCCGATTGGGTGCGTCAAAATTAAGATATCTATAGTTTTTTTTCCTTGTGCTTCCTTTCGCATCTTGTATTACTTATTGGTCATCAAATGAAAGGTCCTTTTATTGTTTTCATCAAAAAGAAGCAGAGTACCAACCTAGATGTCCTTGTTTTCTCTATTACAGCCATTCTTTGTTCTCCACAAAGCTTCCACGCGGGAGCCAGGGAGAGCCTCAACAGGAACAGTGAAAACCAGGAGGAGGATTGATTTATCTCCATCGGCACCTAGGAAACTTGAGAAACCAGAAGTTGAGAGTGCTAAAGAGGGTGGTGATGATTGCTATGTGAACCTGCGTACAGAAGCTTTTGAGATTGTTTGGACAAAGATTGAGTCCACCATCAAAGTTTGTTTCCCTCTGGCCAAATTCAGTTTCGTTTTATGGCCATGTTCTCTATAATTGGTACGCTGGCCCATAAGTACTAAATGATTTAGATTTTGTGACCCCAACTGCAGGATGTTTTGAGGAACATCAATGCCCACGTCTTCAATGAAATTCATCAATGGGTTCGAGAGTCCTTCAATATTATTAGATCATTTGGAAATCTTACATTTCGTGAAGCAACTCAGGCCTTTCCAATAGTATCACAGGCTTCTTCTAAACAGCTATTCACTGGGCTTGTACTAACGAGTAAGTTCCCTTCCACTTGAAGACTCAGTTAAAGTTTGACAGCGTAAATGGTACCATGTATTGATTGGACATAAGGTGTTGGAGCCTCTACCAGGTTGATGCACTCAAGTGTCTGGATGATAAAATTAAAGACTCATTAACCATATGAACATAATTTCTGATGGTTAAGAGAGAATTATATAACCTGCATATTATTCACTTTTGATTGACATTTATGCTACAGTTTCCTTTAAGTACTAGTATGGCTGGCCTATTTTCAACTGTAAACTTGGGAAATTGTTTTGTCATTTATTAATTAGAACATTTGATGTAAAGTTATCCAAGCAATGCCAACTCACTGATCAACCTGGATCCACAATTAGTTTGATTTTTGTGTAATGTGATAGTCAAGTTGAATATGCATGATGGGCCTTGCACTGCACCTCCTTTTTTTTTACCTGGGCTGTTGTTGTCCAGAGAAATCTCTGTTGCTTAATCACTGTTGTTGCCTGATGTGGCAGCTCTCATAAGTTCCAATAATTAACTTTTCCGCCAAAAATATTGTTGATTGAGCGATGATTGACAGGAAACATGGAGTTCGTTGATGATCTTTTGACATTTAAGGAGCTTGGTCGACATTTAAAATCTCAAGGATGCCATGTGGCTAACCTTTCTTCACAAGATTTTACGGCCAAGAGTGGTATTGGTGGTTGTCTAAGAAGTTTATTGAGACAATTCATAGTAGCTCCTTTTGATGTAAGTATTGAAACCTGAATATTCCTTTTAAAATTGAACTTGGTTCCTTCTCAAAACTTTTTGTAAATCCTACTCATTTCTTTTGCTGCTATTGAGCAGGCCACTGATATTTCCATCTTGGCATCTTGGTATAGAGAACAAGGAAATTATGATAATCCTGTTGTTGTGGTTGTTGATGATATTGAGCGATGTTGTGGTTCTGTATTGTCTGATTTCATACTTATGTTCAGGTATCTAGATCTTGTCATTTTTATTATCTCCATGTTTCATTATTCTATTTTGTCACTTATTTGCAAAAACTTAGGCCCTTTTTCTGCTTACCATATGTTTTTTCATATTTCCTTATGTTTGCTTGCATTGATTTCTTAATTTTCATAAAGGTAAGTTATTAGATGCCCCAGTTCTATCCTCCCTTTCATCTGAATCATAAATGCTAGTTTTCTTTAGATTTTAGATGTACCAGCCTTCTAATTATCTTCTAATTTTCATTTCTTATCTTTTTTACCGAACCTGGACTGTCACAATAATCTCTATGGACATGCATTTGAGCCTGAACATTTGCTGCGCTGCACGGAGGGAATTCTTCATTGGATATGTTTCATCTCAGAATGATAAAAATTTTATTTTTACAGTGTTTCCTGGGGATATGCTCACAACAAACATCTAAAAATTTTTAGATTGCTGGATGTGAATGTTCTTTGGTGTTTGTGGTCAACTGGCTTGAAAGCCATCTCTCAGCAACTGGGGTTGACAATAGGTTGATCACATTTTAATTTGCAAAGCATAAATCACTGAAGAGAAAATTATACTCAATGCTAATCAAGACATACCTGTTAACTACAGCAAATTTAAGCGAGAATGTAACCCTCATAGAATCAAAATAACTATAACGGATCTACTTTTGCTAGTTTTTCTAATTTTACTTGCACAAGCTTAGTTCGCTTCTGATGGTACAGACTACTATTATATACCTACAGCCTTGGAATGTTATAATATAATTTTGATCAGCAAACATTGGGTCTTTGTATAAGATGCAATTTTGAGATATAACAAGATCTCAGCAGTACTCAGTAATTCTTCTTGTACTTATTTCTGACATGCATATCACATAACATCACATATTTGTTGAGTGATAAAAATTGATTCACCCCTCAATAATGATGTAGTTGTTTAACTTGTTTATTGTCAGTAAATAAATATATTACAAATACATGATGTTTGGTTTCCCCTTAAGCAGTTTGCTGTGGCAAATCGAAGAGCTTGTGTGAATTGATACTTTATGAAGTGTTTCTATATCCTTAATTAAAACTTTAGATATTCATGATCTATTTTGAGCCTTATAAGGGTGCAAGACTTTTCCCATTATCAGCACTGATAAATCCACCTCAATTTCATTCCCATTACCTCTAGGATTTAACAAATGTATAGAAAATCTATTTTGTCTTTACACTTTGATTTATTGTATAGTTTTCTTGATCTCTACTGGTTTTCCAAGGTAGCCAAAGACAAATATTTGAAGGAGAAGTAATTGCAATATTTACCATAATAGTAGTGTTGCAATTTAAGAAAATGAATCATCAGCATTGTCAGTGATTTATCTTTGTTTTATGCTTTAGACCTTTTATGTAGTTTTAGCTTGTAAATAGCTGTTTTTGTTTTTATCAGCGAATGGGTACTGAAAGTTCCAGTCATTTTAATAATGGGAGTTACAACAACACTTGATGCCCCAAGAAACATACTGCCTTCAAATGTGCTTCAGCACTTGTGCCCTTGTAAGTTCACTTTAGGAACGCCAACTGAGAGAATGGATGCTGTTATTGAGGCTGTTCTTGTGAAGCAATGTTCTGGGTTCAGTATTAGCCGCAAAGTAGCAGTATTCATGAGAAACTACTTTGTAAGACAGGATGGAACTTTAACCTCTTTTATTAGGGCACTGCAGGTTAGTGATTCAAACTCATATGGATTTTATAACTATTTTTATATTGTGAATTGTTGTGGCTTCTCTCAGCTTTCCAGTGAATATGATTATATCTGTGCTGCGGTTAAGTTCAAAAAGTTAACTTGCAGATAGCATGTGTTCAGCATTTCTCCATGGAACCCCTAAGCTTTATACTCAAAGGGCTTTTTCATGAAGAGGATGGACAGGTTGGATTTCCTTATTCCATGTTAATAATTTTTGAGCTGAACCTATTAACCACTTTTTCTTAAACGTATATTTTAATGCATTTGTTTGTGCTCTTTCTTTTGCTTTTTATGCAATTCCCCATGTAGACCCCACATTGATAATATGACATTTCATCATTACAGTGGCATATGTCTTAATAAAATTGCTTGGTCATTCATGCATTGAGAATATCTATTTCTCATGATTTCTACTTTTTAAGTGATTAAATACAAACCAATGTTTTGTTGTTGATTATCTTAAGAAAGAAGCCTTGGGTTATCAGTTCATTTCCCTATGCTTATTATCTACAATATCAAAAAAATATTGGCATAAAGTCAAATTGTTAGGGCTGCTGTTTGTCTTTTACCTGTAAGTCTAAACTTTGGGTTTGATGGTCATTCAACATGTTTTCAAAGTCAAGTTTACAAAAGGTCTTGTGTCTGAATTGCCCCATTCTGTTAATTAAAAAATTGCACAGTAAGTTAAAACTGTATTTGCTTCCAAGGGAATGTGTTACAGCTACAGTAAGTTAAACCTGTATTTGCTTCTGAGGGAATGTATTACAGCTTAAGTGCTGTAGTTGTGTCTTTATAATTAAAAAATTTTAGGATTAATTGTGTTTCAACAGAGATGAATGACTGGCAACTGCTTTTTCACTCACC
This sequence comes from Xylocarpus granatum, assembly GCA_019650275.1. NCBI lineage: Eukaryota > Viridiplantae > Streptophyta > Magnoliopsida > Sapindales > Meliaceae > Xylocarpus > Xylocarpus granatum. The sequence goes on from BNST01003141.1 coordinate 199,963, forward strand.
ATTTTTTTCCTTTTTGATGAGGAAATAAGCATTGAGATTTTATAAGGTTCATAATCAGAAACTGAATTTTCTTTTTATTTCTTTGATTTTTGATTACTACATTTGTATTCCCATGTAATTGTTTTGGGGTTGTTTATGTTATTTGTGAGGATTGTCATCCTTAATCATATCAAAAACTTAGCTTTCTCTACTGTTCTTTTTGTTTTTTTGTTTTTTCTGATTTATGTCCTTAATTTGCAGGTGTTACAAGATGGATTTTTACCACAAGCTATTTTCAAACATGCCTTTGACTTACCATCTTGTGGAAGGTTCTTACAAAAACTAAACCAATTTCACTATAGTTGTACTCCAATATACCCAAACATGCTATCCGAGGAAACATTTATGCTGACTTTGGTGGTGAATGTTGACTAGGAATAAAATGAGGGAAATGAATTTTGAGAGTTTTGCTCATTATTTGTTAGAACTAAAGAGATCGCAGAATCAGTGGAGCACTGTTGTCTTGGTGAGGCTTCAATCTTTTAGTTTACTGTACTTGCCTATCATAAGGTTTTTAGTACTCTAACTCGTATTTTCCCTCCTCACTCGTAAATTTGAATGATTTATTTTGATTCTTTTGTGTAATTGCTTTGTTTGTATTACAAAACTACTTTCACTGTTTTTGTTTTAGGTAAGTAATTAACTTAATCTAAAGGCCTAGAAGAGATTGTGACGTTTTAATTCTCTTGACATCTTCTTTGTGAATGTTGATAGCCCTCCATTCTTTTATTCCCTCATTTATACATATAACAATCTTGCACTCCAATATAATCACAGTTAATATAGAAATTGGTGTTCTAAGGAAAACCTCCCAAATCGTCTTTGGATTAGATTTTATTATATATGGGTGGTCACTAGCAATAAATTGTTGCTTTTTGAGCATTGTTTGTTCAGTTTTAACAGCATTTATGTTTATTCGCTGACTGACTTATCTTTTTCCAGAACAAAAAACATTGGTTGTTGTTCTGAAACTGACTGAATTTTTAATGGCAAACTCTGTTCATGACCACAATGGGCCAGAGTTTAACTAGCTAAGATTTTATAGCCAGCATGACACTTATTATCTCGAAATTGCTTCGAGTTTAGTTTGATAATTGTTTTATTAACTGGAACATGATGTATTACGAGGAAGTTCATATCTTTCTTTAAGTCATCAGAAGCAAACAAAATTGAGTTCTTAATAGTTCAAAATTTAGACTTGATTGGACTTGGCTATGTAGCAATTAGGTTGGGTCATCATATTTTTATTTATCCAATTAACCTGTATTAATTTTACATGTACTCTTCTATCCTGACTGTATAATTTCTTGTTCCTCTTAACAGGAACTGTTATCTTCGTGATATATTCGTAATTTTGATGTCAAAATTTTGAACAGATTTTATTGCCTTAATTTTTAATTTACAGCTCCCTGCATGGCCAAATGGCTAGCTTTGAGCTGGGTTGATACTTGTATCACTAGACTAATGTTCCTGTTGTCAACATATGATGCCGTGCAGTGCCTGTATGAAGCTGCAAAGGGGGATAAAATTCGACTGTTGGACTTATTATGTGAGGCACTTGATCCAGTACCATACAACTGTAGCACTTCTGATACAAGTACAAAAGTAGAGAAAGATCCCGGTGGATCTTCTTCAAATGATTGCTTGCATCGACAATATCCTGTATCAAGAAGGGGTCGTTTTATCTGTCAGGCAGTACGCAAGGTGCGGTAAGTGACGTGATTTCACAATCCAGACTGGCTCAAATTTGAGGAAAATGAATCTTTCCTCACCCTAGTGATGCATTTTTTTTAATTCTTTGAGTATGCTGATAGTCACAATATGAACTTGACTTATTCCAGAGTGCCATAATTTGCTCCTTGGACTTTCAGCCCCAATCTTTTTATGCCTGTTATCGCTTTTTCATCTTCGAGTATGTGGAGTAACACTTTTGCTTGAGTTTTTCTTTAATAAAATATTTTGTTTCAGTAGTAAATGCATCATTCTTGAGTGCTAAATCAGCTCTCTTGAGCCTGAGTCTAGGAGGTTTTGTGGGCAAGAAAGACAAACTCTTGCAGATCAGAAAAAAGTATCTTCAAATATAAAATCTAGTGAATTTTAATTTACTTTATTGTATGTCTTGGTGCTATTCAAAGAAAAACTGTCAAATTTGAAGGGAAAAATGGTGGAGCATGCCTCAAGGAGCAAATTGCCACTTTGAAAACTGTATGGTGGCGAACTGAAAAATCACTCAGCCACAAGGAGGCAGCAATTTACAATCTACCCATTATGTTTATATTCTTTGAGGGATGCTGAAGATGAATCAGCAAGACATGAGACTATTTAAATATATCTTAAACATTGACGACCCTCCTTTCGAGGGTTCTACTTAGACTTCTAATTTTTAATTGTAGAACTTCCATGCCCAACTAAATTTGATAACTATCCAGAGTTACCTTTGGAGTTAATGACAGTAACATCTATTTAGGAGTTTTTAAAGTTCACAGTTGCCTTTTTTACCTACATGAATTTACATGCTGAAACAGTAGGTGTTCAATTGCAACCTTGCCTATAAGTAGCCTTTCTATAACAAATAAATTGGACTCTATTTTTATGTCATGCACTAGCATGCTGAAGTTTGAATTTTGATCAGGGATCTTCCAACAGCTCAGCTGTATAAGCTGCTTAAAAGGTGGGAAGAGCTTACTGTGGACATCATTGAGGTATAAGTAGAGTATGGGGAAAGTTATTGATCCTTGTTTATGCAATGATATGACCATAGCCTCTCATTTGATGGTCAAAACTTTTTTTTCCTTTACCAAAGTAATCCATAGAAAAATTAACGATTAAGCTGGACTTTTGAACTTTGCTGTAATTATTGTCCCTATGATGTTTCAATTCAACTAAAATGTAGCCCATTGAGCAATTTATCTATTTGTGGGGTTTTAATATCTATGGGTAATTTATGTTTAAACTTTCCAGCATACTCATTGCTAGGTTTTTGTTCTATGTTCACATCTCAATCAAATGCTATTTTGGAACTTTTGCTGTGATGCTCAGATTCTTTTACTCCTGATTTAGGTGAAAAACAAGGCTGAATATATCGTCGTCTGTGTTTAGTTTGCTATGTATTCTTTATAAAATGTGATAAGACTCTAAAAATTCACTTTTTATTTTTTTTCTCCTTTCTTATCCTCCTATTTTTGTTTATGTTTATAACTATATTTTGCATTGATTTAAAAGATCACAAGTAGGACAATGTGTTTGTTGTAGATAGAATATGTTTCCATAATTCTGTGATTTGGCAAGATTCAAATGTTATCCCAAATTTTTCTTGTTCCCTGACATTATGGTTTTGTTTGGCTAGAGTTCGCTATATTTTCTTACTACTATCAACGTTGAGAATTAGGTTTTTTGGTGTTTGAGTGATTGTCATAAGGATTGAACAATTACAGAACTTGTCACATTTAGGTAATCCAAAAGGTCTTCACTTTCATAAATCCATAAACAGTAATTTTCTCTTTTTGTCCTTTCGTCATCTGGTCTACGTTTGCTTGTAGGCCTATAGCTTGATAATTATGTAGAGTACCACAGTTACTCAGAGATGATTTAAAACCTTGTTTTTGGATGAAATTAATGATCTTTGAGTTATATATTTGCTGTAGAACCATGAAAAGTTGAAGGAGTTGCTGCAGTCTGTAATGAATGTTGAGAATGGCAGGAGTTCAAAACAAGATATGGGTGACTCGCTCAGGTAAGTTTCTGGAATTTTTCCTCATTTTTAATTTATTGCTATTCTCAGTCTCATATACCTCATCCTTCATGTTGGGTCGTCTTTTCAAATGTTGCTCCTTTGAAATATGAACCAACCTTTAAGAAATTCATGAAGTTTTCCAAAACGATATGATATTTCTGACTTCTGGTTTATAGAATATCTCATAGTTGAAGACAGCTGATAAAATCACTCGAAGTAGCCAAAACATTTATATGATGGATGAAATTGAGTTTGTTCATCAATGCCTCAAGTAGGACTCTGGGTGGTTGACCTCAAAAAATTTAGAATATATATTGGTATTTATTGGGGAGATGACGGAGAGCTCCCTTGAATTTGATTCCTTACACTCTGAATTTCTTTTTCAGTCTCTTTTATTATTACAGCTTTCCAGTAATTTGATCAGTTTCTTAACATTTTTGCCATGAGAGAAAGAACTTGTCAACAAACTTGCAAATGTAGTGCATACCTTGTCATTTTAAAATCTTCTTAAATATGTTATTATTAACCGAGAACCTATACATCCAATTTTTAGTGTGATATGGTGGAAGCATAGATGATTGTGATTTCATTTGATTACTTGTTTTGACAGGAGAAATGCATCTTGGAATCAGTTGAATATTGCGAAGGATACCAAAGCTGTAAATGAGAAAGCTGCTACATTAATAGAGTGCATGGTTAGGTATGGACAATCTATGTGCATCTTGATTCTAGCTGCTGTGGCCTTCCATTTTCATGCTTCTATAGGTATATATTTGGATGCTTTAGTTCTTACATACACACAAATGAGGAGCCAAGGATCTCATGGGTTGTCCAAGATTCCTGTGTTTCATTATTCATTGAGAAAACAAATTGGGTCCACTTATCTGCTATTGTCGCTGTCGTATACTCAACTGTTATTGATAATTATTCTGACTTGTGATGCTCTATTTGTTAAACAGGGATTACATGCAACCAATTGAGTGCTTACCTTTGCATGAAATTTTTTGCTTTAAGAATGTTGAAAAACTTCAATTGGTAAGCATTCCAAGGATAATTGCAATTATGAATCTACTTACATAAGCTCTTTTGTTTTCTGCTAAGAAAAATTCATTTCTGCTACTCAATATGGATAGACCAAGCTTTAGGGGGGCATTAATGAATTTGATCAGTCATTTTTATCATCAGTTAGGTCATAATGATTGTTTCATGTTATGTCATGAAGCTAACAGAGATCAAACTGATTGATTCATTATGAAGATTTGGCACCTTGAATAAGGTTATCTGATAGGTGTCCATGAAAATCTGAAAACTTGATGGAAATTTAATGGACAATCTCTGAAATTCTACACTTATGCATTTGATTGATTCTGAATCTATTGAAAACTGATGCGGTTAGATAGGTATTGGACCTCTGAATTTGATCCTTTATGTTGGGATGTGTGACCTCAACAGCAATAAGTTCCAGGTTTCATTCTTAAGCACCATATACATTTTTTCTTTCTCTAAAGTTGTGTAACAATCTTATTATCAAAGAAGCTGTAGCAAAAATTGTAAAACGGCTGGCTGGACTTGCCTTTTAGGAATTGAGTAGAGAGGCTTGGTTATGCATTCTTTTAGATTAGTAAGCCTAGCTCACTGAATAGGTCAATGAAGCCCAGTCTGAGTTTTGATGGTAATATGAAGGTTGATTAGTGGATTAAATTAGTGGTAGTAAAAAAATCAGGGATGTATTGGACAAAGGAGTATGAATATTATCTTAATCAGGATTTAAAAAATTATGGTTGGGAAGGTATTGGGTCCCTGCTGGTCTTTCATACGAGGCTTGTTATGTTGTCCAAACTCCAAACAAACCAGGCGTGAAAAATTTCATAAGATTTAACCCTTTTTTACTTTGCTTGGATGGTTTTAACCAAGCAATGACTGGACAATAGAGTAAGTTTGGTCTTGGTCTCGAATCACAATGGTCTGGCCAAACTTCCAATGTAGTTTTCCAGCTAGCAATGAAAGATAATGCTAGTCCTTCCAAGGTTCTTTCTTTAGCTTTTTCGTTTAGTAAGATTTTAATATATAAATACATCTTTTAAGATTACTAGAGGACACAATAATGACCTTTGTATATGAAAAGAATGAATGAACCAGAGGGGTTTTGTTATGCTAGGGGAAATCAATCTTGTTTCCTTCTTGTTGGGTTCTGATGTATCTGTTGATTGGATTTGTTTAATACACTTCAACACAGCCCCCTTTTACCATGTTGGTACGTAAAACTTCTTGTTCTTTCCGATGAATCAATTTAACATAACTTTTTCTGTATCAAGCTTTCCAAGCGTTTGCAATATCCTTTTCTTTTTTTTGGCCATTGAGTTAATTGCCTCACTGCACCTTTTGAAGTTTTTGAGATTTAAACTTCTGATTCTTGCCAAATATCTTTGTATTCACTACTTCTGAACCATTTTAGGCTTTAATTGGTGACCCAAGAAGAAGGATTCAAGTCGATCTTCTGGAATCCTACAAAATCCTCCAATGTAGTTGCTGCAGCAGGAGTGGACATACTGTATTGCCATCAATGCATGACACATCGATTCTGTAAGTATTTCCATATTGTTTTTGAATTAATAGAAACTTTATGTCATTAAATTCATCAGGGACAGATGACTAGTGTAGGATAATTTACCTGTGGTGTGATTTATGCTCATAGGTTCAGGAAATTTGTCTCTTCAATTCTGCTGCTTATAACTGGGAGAGTCCCTTCTTTCCCATTTAAATTCTCTGTTAAAAATTTACAATTAGCAGAAGCCAGAATATTTCTAATATCTTAGTTTAGACTTGTAATTTCTCCTTATGAATCTAATTGAATAATCTAAATGGAAACTTGCATCCTTTTTGGGTGCACTGAGCTGTTTGACATTTTCATGCTTACCTTGGTCCATTGTGCAAAATATAATCAATTGACCTTGAATCCGGTACTATAACCATTAGATCCATCAAGTTTTCGCCCTTCCCTTAGAAATATGAGTTTGTCATACTTTTCTTCTTAGGATAAAACATAGAAAGTGCAGAGCTAAAAGATTTATGAGTTACTGATTTATATATATTACCCTTTTCAAGATAATGATGTGGTTGGACATTTGAACCTCTAAACTCTGTTTGTTAAATTGGAGGATGTTATAAGCTGTACTGTCTATCAATTTTTATTCTCCTGTTGGCATGAGTTTTGTGGAATAATGTATTTTTGTCCATCTAGCATAAAAAATTGTTGGCTGAGCTGAATCCTGTCTGCTGTAAATTGTAAACATGTACAAACTCCGTTGCTGCTATCTGCAACTTTTTATTTTATCACAAGAATTTAAGGGACAGAATAATTCCAATTTTTCTTAGTGTTGTAGATGGCTATGGGGTATCTTTTTATTGAGAGTTTATAACTGTGTTCACGTGTGCTTTTAGGTATAACCTAGCTCAAGAACATGGAGATTATATCAACCTCTATGACTGGTACCAGACATTCAAATCAAAAGTTCTTAGCCCAAGAAGTAAAGGGAAACACAAATCAAAGCAGTCCTCACTACCAAAGAAAAGAAAGGATATGAATGAACCTGATAAGCCATGTGAAGCTACAATTCAGTATCCTATCGTTTCATTATTATTCTTCATGTTTTCTGCTCTTCATTTCTTGAAGTTAGACTATGGATATACAACATAGTGTATCCTAGACACAGCATGCAATTATCTAGATTTGCTATGGGGGTCACATCTAGACTTCGGATTTTTTGGGAAATATTACTAGGATCTCTGATTGACTCAGCTGAAGGTATCCTGTGCTATAGGGCCGTTGCTATACATATTTCAATAATTCCCACACTTGAACTGCCATTATTGGGCCTTTTTAGTTACCTCAGATCATGCCGCATTGCTATTATTGGTTGCACAGCTAATCTTACGCGATCAAAATTGACAGCACCTATATATACCTACATATTGTGATTGTTTGCATTTTTAATTACTAAATTTCTTTCTTTCTTAGATTTGCTGCTTACCATTCTAAATGTTTTGACTTGGATATAATGCTCTTTCTTGACTGCTCATCATGTTACCAATGAAACATTCCCGGTTTTGCTACCATTTGATAACACCTCGTCAGTCTTTTGTAGTATTAGATGATTTCTCTATAGTTGCACCTTGATGGTTTTGTTAGAAGTTTCGTGTCTGGTAGGGACGGGGTGCATTTTAGTCTTAACAACCTGTCTATCTCTTGCCTGAATTAAGAGTTGCCTCTTCTTCAAAATTACGGAAAATGAATTTTCTTGAAGATCCTTGACCTTTTTCTCCTACAGAGCGCGGTTTTGCAAGGCAGTTATGGAGCTTCAGATAACGGGGCTGATTCGGATGCCCACCAAAAGACGGCCAGATTACGTGCAGAGGGTGGCCTTTGGATTGTAACGTATAAAGCAATTCAGTCCATCCTGTTTGTATTGTTTCTTTCCTTGAATCTACTCCCCAGGTATGCATATGCAAATTGATTTTGATCTTGGTGTTTATCTCCTTTTTTTCGTTTTTTACAATTATGTAATTATTTTTCTTAATATTAGCTAATAATAATAGCATCAATTTCAAGTAACAACTATGGCTTGACAAATATTTCAAGTGACCGTGTGATGCTCTTTTCTTCTTCTCAGAAGTAACATACACGATGATTCTTAACTTGAATACAAATAAAAGAAGGATAAAATAAGTTCTTTAAAAATAAAAAAAAAGAAGAAAAGTGTCGGTGCCTGGAAGATGTAGATATTTGCTGTAAAGTTTTAAGAGCACCTTGTAGTCGCCATCAAAGTCGTAAAATTGGGCTACCACGTACGGTTGTAAGGTGGTTATCGAGTCACGGGTCTTGAAACAGAATTATTAAATATTATAAAAAAATTTAAACAGTGACACTCACTAAAAGTTACTGTTCCTGAATACTCGTTTTATATCAATATTAAGCAAACCTAACGTCAAAATTATTTTAGTATGAAAATATCATATATTAAATATTAATAAAATTGGATCTGATAAACACTTGTTTCAACGAAGTTGTTCTAATGCTAAATAGGTCTATAATAATATTATTTATTAAATATTATTAAAAAATTAATAAATTTTGTTAGAAATTTATGTTAATAGATATGTGTTTTTTACACAAAGTTTAAATACAAAATTAAAAATAATGTGAGAGATGAAAGTAAACAATGTTGTACTAGTAAGCCTATTGCGATTTATGACATGAAGATTATAAAGAAGATTATTATAAATTGTACATTAACCTGAAATTGTCATTAGTAGATATTCTAGGGTTACAATTAAATATTGAGGTGATCATTTTGTATTAGAGCTAAAGCTGATTTTGGATTGTATGGTCAATGAATGTCATGGTAATTGAAATTTAACTAATAAAGCGATTTAATAACACGTGCCCCATTAACATTCACTTCATATCTTTAGGAAGCCAAATTTATATTATGAGAAAAACGAAAATAGGAGATAAAAAGACAAAAGATATTATTGACATGTACGGGACAGGGGTTGGTGTAGGGACACAGTGGAACTTCCCCCTGTTTTATGATTTTGGAGAAACGAAGCATTTTTTGTATATCCCAAAACTTTTAAAATTTTTTTAAAAAATAATTGCATACGGGTCCCTTATTTGAATTAAATTAATTATTTAGCATATAGGTTACATGGGTCAAAAATCAAATTCCAATTATTGTAATGGTAATTTGACTCTTTCAATTGAATCAGGATCTATTGGTGTAATATTAAAAAGTATATCCTTTTATGAAAAGTAATAACATTTAGGGATCTGAAAGTTATTACTCCGAAAAATCATAAAAGATCTCGTTGTCCAGCACGTTACAGCTCAATGATAGCACGTGTAGGGTCTTTACTATTTTGTCTGCGGTTATGGAATAAAACGACAACGTATGGTAATCATTAATCAGCCAAAACGATACAGCGCGATCCGTACCCGTCATTCCCGTATAAATCTATGGAAACCACACACGGATTTTCATTTAGAAACTACGCGTCATTGGCACTGCTAAATCCCCGCTGTTGCACCGAATTACAGTCCCAGAATTTTCAAAACCAGGTCCAAATCCACCAAAAAAGTTCCCCTACTTAGCAATGCCTCGATAATTCTTTCTTCACATTCCTTCTTCTTCTGCTTGTTCTTCAAGATCCACATTTACAATCTCCCCGGGTACTCTTTCTCTCTCAATTTTTTTTCTTTTTTCGGCTTTTCTTTGTTGCGTATTTGTTTTATTACTGTAGTTACAGCAATGTAATGTTGCTGATATGTTGAGTTTATTACTCTGCTACTGTGTGTTCTTTTGAGGTTTTTATTTGGTAGTTTTGTTTTATCGTTAGATTTTGGAATTTTTATATTTTTAGCTTTGATTATGGAATGCTGTTTGATGCATTTGAATTTTGATCGTTTATCTGCCGCTTAATTTAATGGTCGGATGAACATTCTTGTTTGCGTTGTGTGTTGATCCGGAAGAAGCTATTTTATTGATATTGTTTGGCCGCCCGGATTAGGCTAGAAAATAAGAGGAACCGGGAATTTTAGATCTGGTATATTTCACTTATTGGAACTCATAATAATTTCTTTATAAGCTGATTTGATTTACATTCAATCTTTTTTTTTCCCTCAAGGAACTAAATAGTAGAATTAACGATTCTGGTTTTCTCTTATAGTCATTGATTTCCCTCCATTATTCTTTTATTATGTGTTGATTTTTCAAATCTTAAAAGTTTGCCAATAACCATGCAGATCCTGTTATATATAACAATTACGAGCTACAATGACTTTGAGTAATGGCAATGCACAGCCAATGACTGCTAATGGAGAAACAAATACTAACAAACCCTTCAAGATCTTTGTGGGTTATGATCCGCGTGAAGATCTTGCTTTTGAGGTCTGTCGTCATTCCATCTCAAAGCGAACATCCATCCCTGTGGAGATCATACCCATTGTCCAATCAGATCTTCGAAAGAATGGCCTCTATTGGCGTGAACGAGGTCAAACTGAGAGCACTGAGTTTTCATTCTCCCGTTTCTTGACCCCTTACTTAGCTGGTTATGATGGCTGGGCAATGTTTGTTGATTGTGATTTTCTGTATTTGACGGATATCAAAGAATTGAGGGACTTGATTGATGACAAGTATGCTATTATGTGTGTCCATCATGATTATACACCTAAAGAGACCACAAAAATGGACGGGGCAGTGCAAACGGTGTACCCAAGGAAGAATTGGTCTTCTATGGTACTGTACAACTGTGGTCATCCAAAAAACAGGGTGTTGACACCTGAGGTTGTCAACATGCAAACTGGTGCATTTCTCCACAGGTTTCAGTGGCTTGAGGATGAAGAAATTGGGTCAATCCCGTTTGTCTGGAATTTTCTTGAGGGTCACAACAGGGTTGTTGAGAATGATCCAACAACATTTCCAAAGGCAGTACATTATACTCGTGGAGGGCCGTGGTTTGAGGCTTGGAAGAATTGTGACTTTGCAGATCTTTGGCTGAATGAAATGGAAGAGTACACGAAGGAGTCTAAGAAGACAATTAAAAATTAGATAGGACCAGCTGGTTGCTAGTAATATTTGATTTCCGGGTTGATTACTAAAGTTTACTATTCAGATGTTCCATTCTTTATGTTGTATTCACCGTTTGTATTTTAGATTTAATGACTCCTCTATTGAGAGTCCGAGTAATCCTTTGCATTAGTTATGAGATGGGTAATCCTTTGTATTAGTTATGAGATGGGCATTCCAAGTGATATCTATGCGATGTGTGTGTCTGTGTGATGTTTCACTGTTTATTTGTCTAAAGACCACTCTGTGTGTGTGTGATGTTTTACTGTTTATTTGTCTAAAGACCACTTTCTGATTATCAATTCTCACTTATTAATTTGTAATTCATATCAATTGATAGTTTGCCAAAACTTTGTATCTTCTCTTTGGTATGTTATATTGTTGTTGTTGAGTTGATTATGGACCAGATTTGAAGAGTACTATTTTGAGTGATGCTGATCCGAGGCATTGGCTCGAACTATCTGCTAGCTATTTTAGTTCTGCCTTTGTGCCTTGGTTTTTATTGTTTTGTACTTTGGTTTTTATTGTTTGAACCTCTGCCTACTGTGCTATCTGAGTCACTTCCGCATTGTTGACTCCCAAGCATATACGGCAAAGATGGAGCAAACACATGACTAGAGAGACACTCTGGGACAGGTTTGTGTTCATTTTAAAGATTCACGTGCAATAATACAGAGTCCACATGCGATGCCAGCTCTGCCACTGAGATATTCATTTCGGGTATTCTGCATTGTGCCCTTTGGGCCAAGCCTTTTGAGTTTTGAGGCATTGTTCACTTTTTCTCTGTTCTTTTGTGAGTCTGTTTTGTTCTAAAAATTGGGCAACCTTGTGGACTAATAATTCATATGCTTTGGGCCGCGGATTTATTTGTCTTTTCTGTTCTGCGTTGTGCATTTACACTCTTTGCTTGGAGTCGGTCAGGTACTTGTCCAGTAGCGAATTAGTGCAAGATGCCATGCAATACGTCCATGCCATACAGCTTGAGTATTGTCTGCTCTAATTTTGCATATTCCACGTGTGCAACTGTGATTCATAGAATTCCCGTTATGATCCAGCTAATGGCGATATTCACGTTACAGACACTCTCGTTGATCCAGCTAATTTGATTAAAAAAAAACGCTCCATTAATTTGTACAGAAATGTGTGAAGGTAAATCTGTCCACATTGAATAACGTAACCGCTTTTATCACGCGATTTATCCTCTGTGCAGCACTCTTTTCTCTGCACTTTCCCTGCACGGAGCCCCACCTCTGATTGTACAATCAACGATGACCACGTGTCTCGGAGCTTGCCGACCCCAACCTCGGCTCCTCTTCGGTTCTCGCGCCAGACAATCCTTAGCGACACCTCCTTCTGTTACGATTCTCTCCCCTCCCACGAGGAAAACTTCTTCACTAGTTCTTGGAGTCAGGTCGAGAAAGCCGCCACTGACACGTGCGGAAGCGATTACGGCGACGACAAGTGAATCACGTGAGCTGAAGGAGGGAATAGCGGAATTCTACGATGAGTCTTCTAGTCTTTGGGAGAACATATGGGGCGACCATATGCATCATGGATTTTACGACTCGGATTCCTCTGTTTCGGTCTCTGATCATCGGGCCGCCCAGATTCGCATGATCGATGAGGCTCTCCGTTTCGCCGGCGTTTCGGGTTGGTGATGTAGATTTTTACTCTTCTCTTTAGTACGTTTAGTTGTCACGAAAGATTAAGATAACATTAAATAAGATGCATGACAACTGACAAGCTTAAATTCATGGAAGAAAAAAGAAAATTAATGGAAGAAAATCATGAATTAGGGCATACTTTCAGTGAATGAGATAAATTCTCAGAAGAAAAAGACGAGTTTATACATTGTTTCGTGTTTGTTAGAAAAAGAAGTCTTAATAAATAGCAATTGTTTTGACAAAAACAATGATTCGACGGCAGAAAGATGCTTTGTTCATTTTAATGTAAAATGCATTTCAACATTCCTTTAGTTCACTTCTACACACTAACGTTGCATCTTTTTTTTTATTAATTTTTTTATTTTATGTTAATTATCTCAAATTCATGCTTTATTGTTTCGAATTTTATGTTATTTATCGAATTTTTATATTAGATGTTGTAAATGTTTATTCTATTTGTTTTAAATTTTATATTAGATTTTTTAATTTTAACATAAAATATGTTAAATTTTATGTTAAAAAAAATATAATAATACATACATATATTGCAGCCCAAATTTTGGTTAATACTTTAACTTAATTTTGAAAGATAATAGTTAAAAATTCCACTTAACTTTCAAAGGCAATGGTTAAAGTACATATTTTTATTTAACTTCAACGATTAAAAACATTTGATTGACATACTTTTTAATAGAAATTATTAAAATTTTTTAATTCATATTCAGTGAATTCAGCTCATGACACAATAGCTTCAAAGCTATCATAAAAGTCACAACATTTCAATTTTAAACATATCTTAATGGAAAAAGCTATCTGTCTGAAATGTGTATGCTGTAACTGCTTATTTTATTAGTATTATTATTTTTAATGGAAGTGGAGTAGCTAAAAGTATTTGATTAACACCAAATTTTACTTAGACTATTAACATTTAGCCTTGTTCATCCCACTAATGATTTCATTTCGCATTGATAAATTAAAAGTGAGAAACATACTCATATTTTTCATGACATATTATTAAATTAATTGAGTTGATTAAACTCAACTATTGGTTGATGTTAGTTTGCTTATTGATTGTTAATATATTGGTGGCTAGAGTATAAACATGCTAAGTGATTTTATATTTAATCATTATATGTATTATGTATGATGGTATTGGGTTACGGTATGTATTCTAGCAGAAGCATTTAAACATGTGACAGAGAACTTCAAAGTGAATTCCTAAACTGGCATGCAATAATGGTGTTGGTTTACTATATATATTCTAGCAAAAGCATTTAAACATGTGACAGAGAACTTCGAACTGTTAAACCACTGCATTCGAGCTGTAAATTCCATCTTTCATAAATATTGGTGTTTTATTGTACTTTATTTTATGTTTGTGAATGAAGTTGAAACTCTAACAATGAAATTTTATTTGTGAATTGGATTCAGATAACCTAACAAAGAGGCCAAAGAGTATAGTTGATGTCGGTTGTGGCATAGGAGGCAGCTCTAGATACCTGGCTAGGAAATTTGGGGCTAAATGTCAAGGCATCACCTTGAGTCCTGTCCAAGCGCAAAGGGCGAATGCTCTTGCTGCTGCCCAAGGGTTAGCTGATAAGGTATATACAATGTTTTCATTTTCCCTCGTTGTAAGCTTAACATTCACACATTGTTTGAGCAAATTACAAGCTTCTGATACTATTTTACAGCCTTCTGATAAGTTTATGAGACAACAAATCCCTAAGGTTTGCTGGCCGGTTAATGAGTCTTATAAACTAATGGGAGATAGCTGACATTTATGCTGAAGTTGTCACTTAAAAATCTTGCCCTCGTTTCTGATTATAAAAAAAGGAAAAAGTTCCACAAGACTTTGTAATAATTCTTTATGTGGAATGCACCTCCCATGTATTTTGATTTACAATTAATGTGGTGATTACCTCTCTTAATTGGGGTTGTTTTTTATTGATGGCTTCAGTTATCCTGTTTATCATTAAACAATTATTTCTATTTATGATTCTTTTGATATCTTTTGTGGAACCTGTTGGTGAGAATAGTTCTTATCTCTTGCATGATCATCTCTTTGTGATGATTGTCTCAATTTTATGTAGCCGTAACTGAGAAGTATTAGAGATAACAATGTGAACTATCGGCAGGTTTCCTTTCAAGTTTCGGATGCCTTGGAGCAACCGTTTCTTGATGGACAATTTGATCTAGTTTGGTCCATGGAGAGTGGAGAGCACATGCCTGACAAATTGCAGGTTCTTTCTCTTCTAAATTCATTCATCAGATTAAACCGAGGGTCATTTCTTTAGCATAATCAGATAGTGGCACGTATTCGTGATTTTTCTTTTCTTTTCATTTCATTTCTTAGCATGGTGTGGCTATCCCAATTAACTCTATCAAATTGGCAGTTTTTAAGTGAGTTAGCTCGAGTTGCAGCCCCAGGAGGCACAATAATAATAGTAACATGGTGCCATAGGGATCTTGATCCTTCTGAAGAGTCACTGCAGCCATGGGAAGAGGAGCTCTTGAGCAAGATATGTAATGCTTATTATCTACCAGCATGGTGTTCTACTGCTGATTATGTCAAATTACTTCAGTCACTTTCTCTCGAGGTAAATGCTTGGAATAGTTTGGCATGGTCATTCTTAAAGCAGAGTTAAATGTGTTATTATGTAGTATAATGGTTAAATTTATTTACATATTAAGTGGGGAAAAAAACCCTTCTTGAAAATTGGTATTTTCATTTTCATGTTGGATGGATCAATGTCTTAAATCAGGGTTTAAATGTCATCTTGGTGCATTAACAACATGCTTTTTGTACTATTTAACTGATTGTGAAACTTGCAAAATGCCTTGGCAGGATATAAAGGCAGAAGATTGGTCTCAATATGTTGTGCCTTTCTGGTCAGCAGTTATACGCTCAGCATTGACATGGAAGGGCCTCCTGTCACTGCTTCGTACTGGTAAGCTTAGCAGTCTTTGCTGGTACCTACCTATAACTAATCCGTTTCCTTTGTCTTTGCCTCCTAGTTTTCATTTGTTCCAATGGAAATCATTTCTTGACAAAAACTTGAAATTATTTCCTTAACTTTTTGAAGAAGCAAAATGTTAGCGTACGGGCAAGCAAGTAAATCTTTGTATCTAGAAGGATATTACTATTTGATCATATAGAGGAAGATGATTTGATTTGGCATAAGGTTCTATAAAAGTGCATATGATAACTTGTTCTGTTGTTAATCTTTTAAACTATTCAGTGAAGAAAATGATTAGTTTCTATTGATTTGAGTATGAATGCCGTGTTAATCAGGATTGAAAACCATAAAAGGAGCATTAGCAATGCCATTGATGATCCAAGGATACAAGAAGGATCTCATTAAATTTGCCATCATTACTTGTCGGAAGCCTCAGTAAGTGGAGGCAGCAATGAGGAGGGTTCCACGAGTATGGATTATTCTTTGCATACAAATTTACAATTATTTCAAGAGAATAAGGGAAAAGTGAGAGAAACTGTCCCAAGTGCCAACATTGATTCTCTGCCCGTTGCTGTTTCTCGTCGGACACGGTGATGGTTAACTAGTCAATTCATTACTTAACAAGTAGTCAATTCATTACTTCTATTGCTTGGCATTTCTCTCTATTCCCATATGATTACTTTGCCATTTTCAACATTGTCAGCAAGTTCTGCTTCAAATTAGGGCTTATTTTTCGTGATGAGAGGAAGAAGCACTTTTCCTACCAGTCTCTATTGAGGCTGCTTGCAATGAACTACCATAAGCCATTTTTTTGAGAAAGCAATCTTATTTCTTATCTCTGGTTTTCTTTTGCCAACTTTTTCAACTACTCCTTAATGAAGCCTCAACTTCTTCAATTAAAATTTCTATTCTAATTTTAGATGGTGTTGAATTCTAGTAAAATCTCTTTATAATTATAACGGTAGAGCTCAATTAACTTTATTATTATCAAAAAGTTATAATTTAATAGATATATAATTATAAAATTATTATTTTGATTTAATTATTTTTTATGCAAATAATACAGAAGTAAATTATGAACTAGTTGAGTATGTCAAAATCAATATATAAATAATGCTAAAAGACAGAAAAATAATTTAAAAAATTAGTTTATGTATTATTGAGAATATGCAAATTTATTTTAAGAATTCAAGTACTTGCTTTCTCCTTAATCTCATTCTTGCAGTATAAATTTTATAAATATTTTATATTTTATAACACAACACATGTAGTTTTCAACCAATTCAAGTGATTCATTTTGTTCCTTCCCAAGCAAATTAATCATGCCATATTTTTTTTTATATAATTTATAAATAATTATTACTTTATAGAGATAAATGTGTGTGCGCGTGTGCGTGTATGTGTATAGTTTAAAAAAATTATAATTTATTATTTTTTTTATAAAAAATTTATTTTTATTTATAGGTTACTTAAATTTGAATTAAAATTTTTTTAAAATTATCTAAAATTTATTTTTATATAGAGTATTATTACAGAAAAATTTTATTATATTTCTATTTATTAGTCAGTTAGAATTTTTTACTATGTTAGTTAGAATATAAATTTGATATTTTTATTATTATAAATTTTTTTATGTGATAAATTTAGCATATATAACATTCATTAGTTTTATATACTTTAAAAAAATGAAAAATGAATAATGAAAAATTTTTTAAAAATAACCTAATTTTTATCTCTATTTATAATTTTAACCAACTCTTAATTCATTCTTACCAAAATAATTATTTTGGATGATTTTACCCTCAAACCCTAATTTTAGGTTATAAATAAACACGAATCTCATTTTTTCATACCTTTCTCTTGTTCGAATCTTTCCTCTTTGAATAGTTCAGACAACACTAAAAAAATATATATTCCAGTTTTCAACCATGAATTTAGAGAAAAAAGTAAATTTTTAGAATTTAAATTTTAGTAATTTATATTTAATTTAAAGTGTATGAATATTATTACAAAATAATCAAGTGATGCTATTAAAAATTTACATGTTAAAAATTTAGGGCTGTAATAATGCCCGATGTCGAATTACAGCGCTAAGCTGGTTGGGGACCAAGGCCTTATTAAGGCCCTGAGTTGGCTACGGACCTAGGTTATTATATATATAGATATATATATATATATATTATTCTATATATTATTATGATAACCAATAATTTTCTTAAAAATTATAATTTAATAATTAATGTTTTTTACTAATTATATTAGAAATAATTTTTTATATTAGAAAATATATATTTTATATATAAAGGTTATAAAACATTAATTAATTCTTTATATTAATAAATATATAATTTTCAAAAATATTTTAGGTATATGACTGAAATTGTATTTGTTGATATTCGACATAGAGGATTGTGGGTTACGTTATCTGATGGTTTAGAAAAATATCGCAATGAAAAGGTCTTACTTATATTTATTCCAAAAGATATTAAATACCATGAACTATTGCCTACGATATATGATTTTTACTAAAATTAATCCAACAGAATTCAACATTCAACTAAAAACAAGTTTTAAAGATAGAGAGACAAGATCTTTGATATATGTGGATGTCGATGATGATTATAGTGTATTTGGTTTTGTGTGCAATATTGGGGCGGGAGGGTGTAAATATTTGGCAGTGCTTTTTGTATATGTAGAGCAAGTAGTTTCTATTGATTCAGGGGTGACTTGCGGTAATTTACTAACTGTTGATGCAGAAATTTTTACACAACTAGTTATTTCTTCTTAACATAGTAATCAATTCGACTATGATTAACATTATACACAATATGATATAAATCTTATAGACCTTACAACAATACAACATGAAGCTCCGGGTTGCCATGGAGAATATGTGTTTTGCCAAATCAATGAAGATCATGTACATGATTTCTTTCAAGCTTAGCCATGTCTGCAAGGTGAAGGTGCTGACATGCCTAACGATATGCCATCTAACTCGTGCAGGAATTATTGCGATGATGATAATAATTCAGCTGCGAACTATAATCAATAAGTTCGTGACAGTGACACATCTATGAGGATTGGTGATGACATGGCTGGTTCATCAAGTTGTTCACTAAGTTGTCGTTGTATGCTGTCTATTCCACCATTATTTTTTGCATTGCAGGATGCATTGTCTGTGTCTACATATAGCGTCATAGATGTCGGATAACTTTTCAATTCGAAGAAGGAGTTTCAAGTTTCAAAATCGACGACAGATCGGTTTGAGGTTCGATGTGTTGTTGATGGATGTAAATGGCGGATGCGAGCAACAAATACAGATGGAGAAGGTGGACATTGGTGTATTAAACGGTTTGAAACCAAACATACTTGTAGAAGTGATTGACTAAATCCAAGCCATCGGCAAGCATGTAATCGATTTATTGGTGAATTTGTAATAGACAAATTTTAGGATTTTAGCAGGATTTACACTCCAAACAATATTCGCGATGATATACACTGAAAGTTTGAAGTGCACGTGTCTTACCATAAGGCATAGTTAGCAAGAAAAGAATCACTTAAATAAGTGAGTGAGGACCTGACTGAATCCCTCAATGTGCTGTCACAGTTTTGTTATGTGGTCAGAAAGAGGAATCTAGGTACAATAACGCATATAGAAATGATAATAATGCTGATTCATACCACGATTTATTGCATATCATATTGAAGGGAAGTTTGAAAAAAAATTCAAATTCATAAACCGCAAAAAAAGACGCTTTTCTCATGGAATTTTACCTTATTGCAAAGACATTTGTGTTTAATGATTTTGAAAAACATATAGACAAGTTGAGGTCAGTGCATCATAATGTTGTCTACCATTTAAAAAATGAGGTTAGGTTTCAACGTTGGGCAAGAAGTCATTTTTCAACCGATGATACGACATAATGACCATAAATATTGTTGAAAGTTTGAATGCATTGTTAAAGGATGCACGTACTCTTCTCATTATGACCTTAGCTGATTCGATAGGTTTAGTATTATAGCGATAGCTCTATGAAAGGAGAGAAAATGTTAAACACGACGAGGACACATTATCTAAAGCAACAACCAAAAAAGTTAAAATGGAGCATCTATTTACAATTTATGTAAGTATACCTTGTGGCCTATGACACTTCAATGGTGTGTTGATAGTTGTGCAATTTGGCCGCTCGTCCCAGAATCTCAATATGTGCTGCACTACAAGTAATAGGAGGTACATGAGTTTCATCGCGTCGGATATCTCTCAGGCAGAATGGCCCCATGGGGGCGAATCGTAAACTACGATGGTATGCTGAATTAAATCCACAGACAGCGCAACTCAATGATCTCCATAAATCAGTGTAAGTATCAACACAAAATCGACTGTCCTCCAAGGTTTGTACACACCCGATGCATCACCTTGAACGTACGATTCAATGTTCGAGAAGTACAGTAGCTCAGTGGTCATACACTCTCATATGTAAAGTAAGTATGACTGCAAAGTTATAAATTATAATTAGCGACGGTTAAATTCAAACATCGTAATGTGATTAAAAAATAGTTAACTTTCGATCCAATATTTACATATAGGTGTGATTGGGCAACGATCAGATTTTGGAAAATTTTGTTAGGATATGCCATTTGTCAATGCCTGACCAGGTGCATTAATAAGAAAACAAACGTTAGATTAATAACAATGCATTCGATAGTAAAAGTAGGTGTAATACTTACGGTATTCTCTAACTGGGTATCTATATCTGAGATACCGCAAAGCTACTTAGGTGTTATTATGACACATCGTGTCTTAATAGATGTATCAGAATCCTCTAACCAATGAAGGTATTCGACATATAAATCGTCCACATAAGAGGGGATCGGATCTATAACAGTATCTGGCAGATACTATGGTATTTTCTTGTTAGCTGGGATCTTACACGATCTCTTCAAAGAATTTGTGTACGGGCTTTTGTCCTGTGGGTCAAGGCTATACACCCTATTGAACCAACTACGATCTGCATCACTTGCGGGTTGTATGTTGGTTATTGGATTGGCTTCTAGGGCCATAACTTCATGAGACGTTTCAACAGCTGTAGAGGATTGTGGTACTTCAGCCTATAAAATAATCAAATCTCCCAAAATTAGTAACAACAAGCCCATTACTAAAACCAAAAGAGATAAATAGGCTAACGAACATATTTGAAAATTTAAATATAATAACCTGTGAATGTTGATGGCCACTCATCGCCATCCATGCTCGAAGGTCACTGATAATTAATTGATTTGGCCCACAATATCGCGTTCAATTCGATGCATATCATCGTTGATGCCACGCTTGATTCTATCCACATCATCTTATATGTACATGATGTACCTACCGCATGTAATAGATTTTAGATCTAACGAATCGTAGCAATCTGTGATAAATCTTCTAAACTCCTTGTCGACGTGTGCTAGCCAAGGGGATGAATGATGTGATGGAGTAAGAGAATGGTAATGAGACGTAATTAGTGGTGGCGTAGGAGAATGATGCTATGCCATTATGGGAAAATGATGATGTGAGGACCTAGGCGAATGCTGTGACATGACCGACGGCGAATGCTAATGTGATGCTGTGAGCGAATAATTTAGATTTCGCTGGAGATTGACGTTGTAACAAACAAGTATATATGTGTTTAGGCAAGTATAGTACACATAACATAAAAATGTAAATGCAACTATAAATCGTACTTTAACATAACTTAAAATCATAAAGAGGTTATTCTCATATGTGCCTTGTGACTGAATTATCTGAAGTAATTCAACCACGCGTGGAAACTTTGTCTATGCACCCTCGAGTTGTAACGTAAGAACAACCTGAAGTGTTTGGACATTGAACAAATATCTATGAATAGTTGATTGGCTTAAAGTTCGCTTTAGGTTCCTCCATCATACGATGCATAGGATGGTATCGCGCACAACAACAGTAAACTTATTTTACAAGTTAGGGATATTCTCGTAAATTCACACTTGCATAATATAAAATATAAATATTTCAACATGATACACAACATAGAATTGAAAATATAATATGAAGTTTGTTAGAAATACTTAAAATGTAATTGTCATCCTAGTAATATTGTATTTGCCCTTAAATTGCTTGTCACTAGCTTATAAGCGCACCGAAGTGGTCATGTATTTGTTGTGTTGGATAGCAATCGATCGTTGCAAAGATTGCATCATATAAAAATGGATAGCAAATTCCCGTGGATATTTATTAAATTGTTTTAAATCCTTTAAAATATCTAGCAACCATAAATCAGCAGGTGATATCCTGTCCCTATCAAATAAAAATCTTTTCAGCAAGTAAAAAAAGAATAATCTAATTAAAATAAAAGAAAGGTTTTAGGACATCAAAAACTACAAAAAAGGTAAGGTTTTATGTTTTTGTTATTCTGAAGACAAAAATAAAATTGTGTGTTAGAATCTATCATTCAAAGTATTTATTTTGATAAGAATAAATTATGGTTGGTGTAAAATTATAAAAAGGATAAAAATAAAATTATTTTCAATTTTTCCAGAAAAATTGATGATGAGGTTATAAAGAGAACTAAAATTGTTCAACTCAGCCATGCACAGCCTGCACATGCTTCTCACGTGGGCGACATTATTTGCGTTGCAACAAAAGCTACGTTGGTTTGCACTTGAACAAAGGTTTTTTCCTCCAATTATTTATTAATAATGTTTTAATGATAGAGTGACCAAAATAAAAATTAAAAGGAAAAAGAGAAGTCATGTCAACGAGACTATATACCAAACCAAAAAAATAATCAGGCATAGACTTGACACGTGTCCAACTGACGTGGCCACACTTTTTTATTATAATTAGAAATAAATATTGGCTGAAGGAGAAGATTCGCAGCCGAAGGCAAAGCCGGCATTTCAAAAAACCCTCTCTTCTTCTCTTCTCTTCTTTTGGCTCAGGTATTTCATCTGTACGAAAGTGACAAAAGGCAGCGATGTGGGGAGAGAGAGTGTAGGCTGCTTTTTTGACAAAACGACGTCGTGAGCAGTTTCAATAGGGGAAGAGAAAGCTAGAGTGAGTGAGTGAGAGAGAGAAAGACAGAAGGAGAATCCAATTTTCTAAGTCTTGAATGAGGTTTGTGTTTCCCTTTACTTCTTTTCTTTGCCTTCATCGGTATTCATTTGTTCATAGATTTTTTTAAATATGTTATTGTTTTTCCTTCGTTTCGCTTCAATCGTTTGAGAGGTTCGGGGCGCGAATTTTGGGACTGATTTTTGTGTTTATGCATTAAAAATGGGTGATTTGCACGATAATGCAGTTATTTGTTTAGTAAATTTAACCTTAAGGATATGTGGGAGTTTCTCGTAATGTTCTGCGTAATTTGTGTTTTGGTCTTTGTATTTTATCTCATCCATATACGTTTGTGCGGCGCCAGGGTTATTGACATAAAAGGAATTTTTGTGAAGTTGAAGTGTATTAACTGGGAAATTGTATTTGGCGGGAAAATTAATGGTCTGAGGCCAGGCAGCCGATGCTGACAGTGTGGGATAAAACCTTTGATGGATAGTTGAGTTGGAAATGAGGTAGTTGTATAAATCTGAGTGACCAAAATAACGAGAGGAGTAACATCAGAGAGCCATAGACATGAGATGTACTAAATTCTTTTATTGCTTTTAAGAGGAATTGGAGAGTGTATGTATAAATATGCTTTTTTTTATATGTAAATTCTTATGGAAATATAGTAAGTTAAAAATATAATTTTCTAGAATTTAACAAAATTAGTAATTTTGATCCTACTCCATTTCAAATGCAATGCAAGTTCATTCACCAAGTGAAAGAATGAAGTGAAATTCAATATTGATGAAGTTTTGATGCTTGAGGTAGTCATTGGCGTGGACATTTGGCTACACCTTTATGATAAGAATGCAAAGACATACTTTTCTTTTACCAAGGAGTTGTTTGCAAGAATGGGTTTAGATAGGTGCAATTCGCTTGCTGAAACCATGTGCATGGCCATTCTGGCCATGGACAATTGCCTTGCGATTGTCTTTTATGGTTAGTCTAATAAACTATAACTATCAATCTAGGGGGATTTTTTCAGTTGGGATTTATAAGAAGCTTAACAAAGATTATATCATATTTTTATTGACTTATGATTCTTAAATATCGCTGTAATAGTCATTATCTTTTAATGTCTGTTTATTTTTCTCATTTTAAGCACTCTGCAACTTGTGATACATGAAGGATTACTGTAGGAAAAGTTATAATACTTAGCTACCACGTCTCTACCGATGAACATGCTTACAGTTTTGCAGGTGGATTAGAATGCAAGAAGAAGAGTATCCCTAAGTGACAAGATATATATTATGGACTCAGAAGGGATGTAGTAATATAAACACATAGCTTTGTGATTCATTTATCTATATATGGATGTGGACAAAAACGTCTCTGCTGACAAATTTTGTTTGTGTACATGAATTGTGGGTGTCATGGTGAATAAAATCATGGAATCATGTAGAATGTCTTAGGGCATGGGCTAAATCTCCAAGAGTCTATTTGTAATAAGTATAACAAGAACAGATATTCCCTTCCCTTTTTGTTTTTTAAAAATTATGACATTTAGTAAGCGTGTTACCTTCCTAAAGCATTTTTGTATAATTTATCTGTCATATAGATAGCAATGAAATTTTGGTGCATTGTCGATGCAGGTCATATTTGGATTATTCAGAATATTTGCCTCCAACATTTTGCTCAAGCTTAAAATGAAACCAAGAACTGGTGGGGGATCTAGGGGTCAGAAGGCCAAGAATATTCAGTGTGAGGGGCCAAATTGGATTCTTATTGCAGGTGGTGCCTTGTTATGTACATTATCAGTTCGCCTTGGTTACAAGCTGAAGCAGGCTCTTGACTCAAAGCAGCAGGCCAATCCTAATAATGCTCTGAAAGGTCTTGTAATATTATATGTGTTTAATAACTTAGTTGTCTCTGGCATGCACCTTTTTTTGACTTAAGGTTGTATGCAATTCAGGCAATGGAAAACTTTCTGATAGGAGGAGGTCACCGGCTCACCATTTACATACAACCATGTATTCCTTTACACAAGACGATGATGGTTGCTTCAACTGCATTTCAGGTGTGAAATTCCTTCTTTGTTTTCTTTTCAATTGAACAATAGATAGATTAAGATAGCTGATATCAAACTTTAAGGCAAATCTTTGGTAGTGCCACCTTGACGACTCTCTTGATATTGTTAGTATATTTATTATTTGGTAGGTTCAGTTGTTTCTATTAAGAGACTACTGGCTATTCAGAGAGACTTTCTTTTTGTCAAGATTGAGTGCATTTTCTACAGCTTACTATGATTTTAACATGCATGAATTCAAGAATGGCCGACTCCAATCATTTGTCTTCTATCTCACATTCAGATCTAAATCATAAGGCTTATCAGGAGAAGATGCCTTCCAATGAGAAGGAGCTGAAACTTTAAATTTATTGTTTTGAGCTCCCACTCATGTTGAATCCTTTCAGATATGTGTGGAAGGCCCACCATTTGAGATGGTCACTTTTTACAATAGAGTGGATGGAAGATTAAAACAAAAATGTTTGTAAAATCTGCACCTAATATTTATAATGCATGACAGCTGAGAAATGACTGACCTTCTGTTTACACTAAGTATATTCATAATGGATGCTATTGTGCTCTGGTTTGCTTCTTTATGCAAGGATATCTAGTATTTCTGTACTATATTTGACTTTTAAGGTTCAAGGATTGGCAAGGTATAGTTAGAGTTTTGGTGGCTGGAGAAGATTAACTTCTGAGGGTTTTTGGTATGGCAGCTAAGAACTTAAGTGCAAAATTCTAAAACATATTGGTGTAAGTTGGGTTTTGAAGATAGGCATTTGGGGGTGTATGAAGTATGGTTTGACCAGTGCAGTAAAAAACCACAAGTAGATATGTGTATAAAATCTTCAAGAAGAAAGAAAAGTAAGGAGAAGAAGAAACAAGTTGTAGGCAATAACAACTAGAAGAAGGTAGACTCAGCCTCATGACTAGCTACAAAGCTGCTGAGCATTATTATTTGATAGTGAAATTGAGGAGTAATTAACCATACCTATGCAGACTCATTCTCTATTTAAGTACAAAGGTTTGACTACCCTTGGACCTTTAAATGCCCCATTGACATCACAAGATGCAACAGAAGATTCATGGACCGGTTCTAAGATCCATCTCCAAGAAAATTGGAATCTACGAAATATCTCAACTACTTCCATTATGGGAATAAAAATAAAACTTGCTTGGCAACATCTCAACTTAGGAAACTTAAAATTAAGTTGCAACGAACTTTAACTTAATTATTCTAGGTCCCACATGAACCTAGAATTTGCATGCAAATCACAATTTGAATCTTGGGCATTGAATTGGATTTTGTAGACTCTTGAACTCCTTTACCAGTTCCTGTCATCATATATTCTTAAAAAATGAATTATAATTTCTTGCATATGTTGTTCCTTGATGAATGATGGCTCCAGATTATTTGATATTCCCCAGAGTAATTTCTGCCATTCTTGTTTCTGCTCCTTTTATGGACTTAGCATCTGCTGATAGCCACTTTATTAATACTGTGAAACGATGTTTATACAACAGTGCAGCGTTTTGTCCATCTAGTTTTGGATTCCTGATGCGCTACTTAGCATATTCATTATTTAAGATAATAATATTTTGATATTCTTCCAACATTCTTTTGTTTGTTATGATTTTTTTGAAACAGGAAATGAAGGCATGGTGGATATGAAGCATCTGCCAAATGACCAGATATTATCTGAAACTGATGTTCAACTCCCTCTGGTGACAGTTCCTGCTCCTGAATTTAGCAAGGAGAATGGAATTAATTGGACATCATCTCCCGATCGGCTTGAGTTGCCACCAAAGCCGTTTCACCATTCAAATTGCTCAGACTCACCTTGTGTCTCAGAATCTGGCTCTGATATCTTCAGCAAACGAGAAGTGATATATAAACTAAGGCAACAATTGAAGAGAAGAGATGATATGATACTTGAGATGCAAGATCAGATAGTGGAGTTGCAGAATTCACTCAATTCTCAGCTTGAGCAGTCTACTTATTTGCAGTCACAGCTTGATTCTGCAAACAAAGACTTGTTTGATTCTGAGAGAGAAATCCAAAGACTGAGAAAAGCAATTGCAGATCATTGTGTGGGACGTGTGGCTACCAATGACAAACCCTCGATGCTCACAGATTGGCCAACTGAGGCAAGAAATGGCCACGCAAATGGGTATATTGACAAGGAGAGCAATTTTGAATGTCTGGAAAAGGGAAGAGGAGATGGTGAAAAGATCGATATGCTGAGGAAGGAAGTTGGAGAGTTGAAGGAAGTGATAGAAGGGAAAGACTACTTGTTGCAGAGCTACAAAGAGCAGAAGACAGAGTTGTCGATGAAGGTCAAGGAGCTGCAGCAGAGACTGAATTCTCAGCTCCCTATTATTTTGTAGGTACGTTTAGGTTTTTGTTTATCCTTTGTTTATTTTTCTTCCTTTTTGCTATCATCCAAAATTTAAAAAAAAAGAGAGAGAGAGAGAGGAGGAAGACAAAAATTCTAGTAGAATGTTATGTTTCTGGTTTCTTTGTTTGTCAAGTATCCTTGGTTGAGATTCAGTTGGATGCAATGTTTCTATGCTTGTTTGTGTTGGTGTTCATATAAGTTAGTGAGTGATAAAGAGAAAAGAGGCAAAGGCAAAGCAGTTGGGTGGTACACTTGCGTTGGTTTTTCGATTGACCATGTCGAAGGGCAAGTACCTTGCTTTTCCTGGCACAAAATGTTTGAGCTTCCACAGAGGTTGGCTTGTAATTTTCTTTGTTTTATCAATCATTTACTCGTATAAATTGCTGCTTCATTCTCCTTCGGTCTCGGCTGCGCTGCGAAAGAGTCGTTAAGATGCTTGATCCAATTAAAGCATTTAAAATTAACCAAAATAAATAAATAATTTAAAAACAACTAAACTGCCGTAAAAATGTAACAAATGGTAATACGGTAATAATTGGGATTCCTTAGACTGTCTATATTAGCGTGGTGCACACAAAACGACTCCGTTTCCCATTTATTAAGCTCGTAACGAATCAAATCACCGCCTCTCCTTATTTTCATGCAACTAGAAAGAAACCGCGCTGGCGCGACGCTTTAAATTCAAATTCCAAAAACAAAGAACCGTTACCGTTGCAAATCATAATCCTTAGGTTGTAGAGATTGGGCAAACACAGAATCACATTATCTCCTCGCAATCCATCTCTAAAGAGAGAAAACCAAGCTCTGTTTTGTGCTTTAGCTATTTCAGAGATTTCTAAAGCGAAAGAAAACCAAGCGTTCAGCGATTTCGGATATATCTAAAAAGAAAGAAAACCGAGCAAATATCGATGGGTGGAGAGAATAAGCGAAAGAGAGAGACAGAGGGAATCGAGAACGATAACAGGTGTAATAAGAGACGTGAAGGTCTTTTTGAGGAGGCCCATCAGTTTCTTACTGGTGCTTCGACTGTTGAGTCTTGTAGTCTTTGGCTGCGGCAATTGCTTGCGAATTACGATTCTTATAATTTTAGTAAAGAGGAAATGATCATGATGAATCGAGTGATTGAAATGGTTAAAGCCAAAGTGATTTCTATGTTGGCTGCTCTTCCAATTGAGAATCGTCTTGTTTGAAAGATTTAAGGTATTTTTATTTACTGCTTTGATTTTTGAATTTGTTTTGTTGATTTGTATTGAGGTTTTATCATGGGTTTGGTGGCGGGGGAATACGTTATAAAGCAATAAAATTATGGGTTTATTAGATTGTTTTCAAAATCGGTTTAGGGTTTGTAGGAGAGTGCTTTCTATGAACGTATTTTGTACAAATTGTACTTTTTGAAGCAGAACCATCTTTGGTTAAGCACTTGCAAGTAATTTTCTGAAAAAATTTAAGTAATTTAGAAGCCAGTCTAGCTGCTTTGTTTATTTTGAAAAAGGTTTTTGACTATTTCCTTTTAACACTATGAAGTCTGTACATAATGCTTTTAACTATCTGAAAGTGTGTTTATCGGTGACACTTTGACAGAACACCCTCAAACACATCGTTGTTTTATTCTTCTTTTCTCTTCATAAAAATGTGCTGATATGATTTTGAGAATATAAAGAGGGATCTTTCCTTAGAAAAATAATTTAATGGATTTCTTAAGATATTTAACAAGTTAGTATTGCCTGCTTTGGATCCAAGAGGATGAAAAGTTCCCCTAGGTTGGACATCTGTGTTGCTTGGCTTGTGATACATTGCATGATCTGATTTTTGATTGTCCATTGAAGGGTTCAAAATATATTGTTCAATGGATCTATGGGCTGCATCTCAGTCACTTGATTTTCAAAGAGCATAAAATTTAAATTTTCTGAACTTTAAAATATTATCAAACTTCACTAATGATTTGTATTTTCACTTTAATTTTCTGAACTTTGTGTTATTTACCTCATTTTTACTTTATTTTTAATAGTTTTCTCATAGTTTTACATTTTCTTCCATTAAAATAGTAATAGTGTGTTAAATTGTAGAAAAAGAAAATGGAGTTTTGATGTCATAAGAAAGTTTCATTCTTTTTACAGGTCTCCTCTTCTTGTTGGGGCATGCCAAGAGACTCCTGATTAAGATTTGAACTATCCCTCTTTTTTGAAGTGTATCAAGGCCTTAGTTTCTCAGTCTTTTGCTTTGGTTGCAGGTGTTAAGAATTATATCACACACAAGTGATATGGATATTTTAATGAAGAATAGTACAATTTATTAATGAGGCCTTGACTAATCTTCGAAACACATTGATCTTGTCGGTTGCTTAGTCTCAATGCTGCAACAGTCTTCTGCCTGTTCCTTACAGTGGATGTCTAGAGTTTAGTTTGAAAATTTCTCTGTGATAATAGATTTTTGTAGCATGAAGTGGAGAAACAACTAGATATAGTGCAATTGTTGTGATAGTTATGTTCTTTAGAATGATTTTCAAATCAAGAGCTTGGTTTTAAGGAACATTTGAATGATCATTACATATATTTGTGGAGTGCTGGGAATTACTGGAGGTTCCTTCTGGTCTCTGTAGCAGTATTCTGATGTGTTGCTATATCTGTGGTGTGGATTTAAATACTACATTGGGTAAGCCAGAGCTGCTGATTTTATAGCGGTGTAGTAAAACAAGTTGGTATGTCCTGTTCTCCAGGAAGCTATTAGAGTCCTGTGCCTACCACGAATGTTAATTCTGAATACAGTTTGAGGTGCTTTTGCACAATTGAGGAGTTCCATACCAGCTAGAAACCTTTTGACCATCAGAAAACTTCTGGTTTCCTTAGTTAATGTTGACAGCAGCATATGAGTTGGTGGACAATTGATGCAACTGCTATATCTATACAGTTTTAGACGAGGGATATCTTCTGAAAGGATTTCGTAGCTGTTTGTCTGAAAGTTCTTCTCCTAATGCACAGCAGCTCAGTAACGCAGCCTCAAGCAGTCAAGCTTGTTCCACATCAAATGATAGAATGTTTGGTTTTTGGCAGAGGAAATACATTTGTCCTGATTCGGTCTTAAATGGCAGAACGAGGCTTGATGATCAAAAACCTATTTTTTCTTGCATTTTCATCAATTGTATGGCCGGAGCTGCTGATATCCAATGCTTTTTTTGATTGTTTAGTTTCCCGACTGAAAGGATTTGCTACAGGTTTTGAGGGACAGAGTTCAGACTGCAGCCACATTCAGTTTTTGCTAGTGGATTGTCACATTGCTGCATTTTCCTTTTCTTTTACACAGTGAGATGTACTGTCTGGTTGCCTTTCGTTTGGAGTTGGGATTTTAAGAGTTTGTACATTTTTCTTTCTTTAATGAAATAACCCTGTAGGTGTCATTATCATTTTGATAATACGAGGATTTGAAATTTGTGTGCACTCTCGTTTGCAAGTTCAAACTTGTTCAGCTGCTTCTATTATTGTGGTTCTGAAAATGTTTCCTCTCTAGGTTTTTGAAAACAAGATGTTGCTTGTAGGATGAGCCCGGAATCAATAACACTGTAATTCTCGGCCTAGTATAGAAAGGAATAAAGTGCAAGGCAGGCACCCACAACCAAAGATAACATGCTACCTACTTGGATAAAAAACCGCTTTACACAGCTTTGTGTTTCTTCATCTCACAAAACCAGAATAAAAAAATGATAACTAATTAACAGTGAGCTCAGGCCATTAGGGATTTTCCCTATCAAGGACAGTGTTATCACTCATGCAACCTCTTCACCTAGAATTCAAGTCTAATTCCCCAACTTTATGCCACTCCTCCTGCATAGCTGTGTCTCCATTATCAGTATCCTTGTCATTGAAGAAATCTTCTGATGGTTCTTTCTCTTCTCTCTGTGAATTGTTTACTCATCCATTCATCATTTCATCCGGATTCATGCCCTGTGCTTGCACTCCCATATCATGCCCCAGCAGAATATCATTGACTTGAGATCCTAGCGCACTTGACCTTATTGGGCCTCGGGCCAACAATTCATTGCGAGCATGAGATTCTGCTCGAGCATGCTCTGCTTGAACCATGACTGCCATGTGCAACCTAGCTTCATGAGCCTCCCTGCCAGCCTTCTCCCTTGCCTCTATTTCAGTCCTCAATTCCAACATGGCCCGTTTCTCTTCTTGGAGAAGAGCCTGTTCAATCATCAATCTGTCCTCAGATTGGAATTCACCTATAGCTCGCTTCCGGGTTATTATGTTAAAAGCAAGGGCTTGTTTCTTAAACGTTCCAGTGAACTCTGTGACTTTGGCAGCAACGTTGTTATCCCATTGCTGGGAGCGAGAAGGCATCTGTCCTGTTGTGTCAGAATCAAGGATCCTATCATCTTCCCCTGCTTCATAGTCTGCTACCACATGATAAGGTAGTAACCTACAATGATAAAAATGGAAAACAATTGAGCAAAAGATCTCCAATATAAATGTTGCAAATTTTTGGAGTTAAACCTTAGATTTTAATTTACTACTTCCATAACATTGAAGTAATTCATCAAATAAGCAGGCATTGTGCACTGCATGCAAGGACTAGCCAGTACCCCAATCCACCAACACCACCCCCCCTTTTTGTCTTTCCCAAATGAAATGAAAAAATATTCTACCTGAACTTGCAAAACCTTTTTCCATTACATACATCTCAGATTACTCCTAAACATGGTCTCTGTCCACAAACATGAAACATTATAGATTGCAGTTCTATGTCATGATTTTGGAAGCGTATCCAATACTTGTTGGGTACTCCTAACAAAGCATTGATTGGGTACTCCATTATCAACTGCACCTTTGAAATTGAGAGAAACTAAAGTTTAGTGTCACACATGCAATACATTTACAAGGAGAAAAAACACAAGGTTTGCAACATATGGTACAATATTCCAGAATGAATGATGCCATCTTTCACAACAAAAAAACAGGGATTGCTTGTGTAACTAAGTTACAAGTATAAAGTTTTTTCAATAAAATAACAAATGTTTGGCATTGTACTAAAGAGTACATGATGTCAAAGCTGAATCTCAAACAGCAATACATGCTTCTTATCTGCTGTAACAGGAGAAACTCAAAAGAATTTTCTCTCTCAGCATGCACCCAGCTTCCAAATACAATCCACAAAAACAATTTAGGATCGATGGTGGAGTAATGTGAGGTGAAGGTAGGGGATGGTCTACCCCTACCAACACTTGTAGTATCCAACTCCCCTGTCAGTATCACATGCCATTTACTGTATTTAAATATTCATGATGCTCTACAAGAATATATATATATATATATATATATCTCCAAACAGTAATCCTGACCAACACACATCCACACACTTATAAGAATGTAATACATCCTTAATAAATAGGTTACTTAATCTTTGGTGGTTAGGCCCAGGCCATTCAATCTAAATAATTTCATTGGTGACATTATTTGTAAGGCTATACGTTTACATTAGTTGAATCAATTTGAGTGAAAACATGCAAACTCTAGTGTGGCAACACTGTGAACCACTATAGATCAAAAAGGAAGACTCTTCTTTTTACAAGAAGGTGACACCATGTATGAAATTAAATTTTTTTCATTTCTTTTCTCCTTCAGTCTGCTATGCTTTGTTATCTTTAAGTACACCCTAGTTCCTGTGATTAGTATTAACAAATAACTGTCATCACCTATTTCATGTTTGTCCTATCATCCATGTTCTGAAGCTTTTTTCAACCTGACAACCCTATGTTCCTACCGTAACTCTTAATACCAATGACAGCAATTTATTCTATTCTAACAACAAAATCAAAACCTATGTCCAGACAATTATAATTTCTCACAATTCCAATAGGCCTCATCGAAATTTGGAAATTCATGTCATAGAAAATTTACTAACATGATAAGTCACATAACTATAGAAAATTTACTAACAAGATAGGACACATAACTAACTTTGTTATGTTGAGAAATTAAGTACATAAAATCAAAAAAATTTATTTGTATAATGATAAATGCAGCTAACAGCAATGTATACATCATATGCCATCGTGAAAAGTTTAAGAACCACTGTACCATAAAATTGCGGTTAGAATATCTTCCTAGAACCACAATTCAAACAAACAGTCACCCAATTCAAGCACTTCTTCAAACTGTAGAAAGATTAATACATGACTAACATACAAACTATTAAAACAGATATATGACTGGGCAAACATTATTCTAAAAATGAAATCTTGCTATACAAAAGTGATTTGTACCAAATGTTGCATAACTCCAACCCCTGAAATCTCTAATTAGTTAATTTCTGATTTGATCTCTTATCTATTGGGGAAATTGTCTAAAAATTAATTTCCCCAACTCTTTGCCTGCCAAATTTATCGATATGAAACTCTATACTCCGTATCTCTTCTCGGTTTCCATCAAAAGTGCAATTACCTTCACCCATATTGACAAGTGTCGGAATATATCATCAAGTTATTCTGTCCTTGTGCATATTAATTCAAATTTGATCATAATCATATTACATCATAAATACATTGTTTTACAAATGCTGTGCATATCTTTCAAATACTCAACTAAACTTTTCATTTAGTTATCAAGCATCAAAACAGTGCCAAACCAAATCATTCAATAATTATTCCCACATCTATTGGAAACTCTCCAGTGCACAGGAGCCAATCATTCCATGTCACAATAAAGCAACGGGAATCTAGTTCAATTATTCAAAGAACATTAGTCAGAAAGCCATTCAAAATTTTAAATTTTACGAAACAAAAACACATTAAAATGCAAAAACATTTATAATTGCCAATAACATCTCATTTGGTCATGTTTTCTAAGTATCCAAACGGTTAAGTAACCAACAAACCTCTCACAAGCATCTTCCAACGACGTGAAAGGTCGCTTAAAGTCCGGGTGGCAGATCCTCCACGCGTCCTGGTAAGCCATCTGGAGCTCCATCTGATTCAAAGGACGCATCCCCTTCTGCTGC
The DNA here is from genome assembly GCA_019650275.1 of Xylocarpus granatum. Taxonomy (NCBI): domain Eukaryota; kingdom Viridiplantae; phylum Streptophyta; class Magnoliopsida; order Sapindales; family Meliaceae; genus Xylocarpus; species Xylocarpus granatum. Next base: position 234,495 of record BNST01003141.1, read on the forward strand.
TGCTGCAACTGTTGTTGCTGTTGCTGCGACTGTTGTGGGTTTAGCTGATTTTGTTGTTGTTGTTGTTGCAAATTGGAATTAGGGTTGTGTTGTTGAAGAGAAATGGGACGATGGAGGCTAGGTGGGCGGAGATGGCCATCGATGTTGGATGGGAAGCGTGAGATTGCTGCCTGTTGCTGGGCTTGTTGTTGGAGTTGTTGAAACAGAAGAAAATGTTGCGCTTGTTGCTGCTGCTGATTTGGTTGCGCTTGTTGTTGTTGTTGAGCTTGTTGTTGCTGCTGCTGCTGCTGCAAGAGTAACTGCTGCTGCTGCTGAGCCAATGCCTTTGCTTCTTCCATCTTCTGTAAGATTCTCTCCAGAAATTGAGAGAACCTGCTTCTGAAACTCCTTTCTCTCTCTGATACTCTCAGCTGTGTTAATGGCGATCAGTGAGGTGGCAAGGCAAAAAGAGGACGACGATTTTGGTAAAGAACTGAAGGGAGAAGCCAGAATGCTACGCTTGTTCGAGCTCAATCCTAATAAATGGGCCGAATATGACCCAGAGAAGATGTTGCCCAACAAATGCTAACATTCACTGGATCATATTGTGTCAAGCGTGACTCCATCCATCTATTCAAGTTTCACATGATACTTCATTTTTTTTTATATTTAAAAACTTTTGGATGCTTTTGATTTAATTTTAAAGTTTATTTATATTTATAATTTTTTTTTATATTTAAACAAAAATATTTTTATCTTTTGTTTTTTAAAATTAAAATGTTAAAAATAAATAAATTTTGTCAAAAAAAAATTAATGCAAAAATAATTTTTTACGATGATATCTAATAAAAAGAAATAATTTTCACGCTAATTTTCTTTCAAAATATTCATTGAATGACACTATTTTTACACTAATTTTCTTAATGAAATTTGTTTTCTCTTGATAGAATTTAGCAATCTTTCAATAAAAATTATATCTTTATCGATACTTTAATTTTAAATAAGAATTAAAAGTATCTTTATTTAAATGTTGAACTTTTGACTTCAAATATAAGAAAGTTAAAATGCAATGAGAGTATGAATGGGCTTGAAAATTATACTATTTAAATAAAAAAAATTATTTTTATTATTATTATTATTATTTAAATTATCACTAATCTCATATAAAGATTTTCTATAAGTATTTTTAATTAATCAACACTCACCTTCATTGTAGTTAAGTCACCATTATTACTATTTAACAAAATATAATAACAAACCTATTTTAACTTTAACAATAATAAAAAAAAATTCTAATAAGTGAAAGTAACCTCAAGGATGATGAGTGTCTATTATTAAGGAGATTCCATCCAAGTAATAAAACTAATCAGACAATGATTATTATATAATATAAATTAAAATTAATATACTTAATGAATATTGGTTGTAGTGTACTGGTAGATATTAGCGCCTGAGTCGCGGACGACAGGGTTCAATATCGGGTAATTGAGGTAATATTTTTTATTTTTGAAATTATTTATTTTTGGATGATTTTTTATTTCCACGTTAATACAAAACCATACATTCATGTCTCGGTGCACGGTTGTATTTCTGTTCGCGGTCGAGGCAAACCTAATACTATCAACAAACATGCCGTACGTTCTCTGTCTCTAAAACCCTCTTCGTCTTGTGCAAAACCCTTCAGTTCCAAACGAATAAAACCAAATTTTTTCCATTTTCATTGCTCCTACCTAACAAAATTTATCTGTAATGGAAAAAGAATTGATTGAAATCATTTGACATTTAAAATTTATTTCTCACTTTCTGCTCTCCTCTTGTGGAGTCTCTATGCGTCGTTGCTTTCACAAGCTTTTGCGGTTAGTCATTGCACTTGTTCCTCCGTTGTTTACATGTACGCTAACTTTGAAATTTTAGATTCGTTCTTTGTTACTGGATAAATAATTTGTTATTAGAAGTTTTTGGTCCCATTTTTTCCACCAATAATGTGCCTGAGATAACTTCTTGGTTGAAGTTGATTTATGTTGATATGTGTATATTTTTTTGCCTGGCCTGTAAAATCAAATAGGAAATCTACTATTACGGACTACCAGTTTCTGGCTTGCTAATGCTGTATGCATTTGAAACACCTTGGGGCTCACTCTTGACTAGTGCATATTCATATGGTTTTAAATAAGACACCTGAAATAAAAAAAAAGAAAAAAAGGAAAAGGCATTTGGTCAGTGTGACAAACAATTTTATGACATGGGTTCTTACTGGATATTTTTGATTTTCTAGCTAATGCTTGATTTTTTTGCCCCCTTGTTTTATATTGTTTATTGTCTGCCTCTTATGTTATAGTCTTTGGCTGTGTGTTTGAGGTTGAGAGTATCTTTTGCATCTGATGTTAACTTTTGTCACCAGTGATTCTTGAGTGTCCTCTTAAGCTGATGTTGCATCTCGTGCATTATTATGAATCTTAACTCCACAGTGTATGCATGAATTTGTCTTTTCACGTGTCGCATCATGTGTTGCAGCCTCATCTTTAAAGCAATTCTTGCTCCAGTAATAGTTGAGTTAGTTGTATAATCTTTTGATTATTTTCTCTTAATTGTATTGTCTTTGGATCATTTGTTCTAAATATCTCTTGATTTGGTGATTTTACTGTTATCATTTTCAATAAATATTTGTAATCTAAATTGCTTCTTTGGTCCTTGCTGACATTTGTTTTCACTGGATAGGGAAGAATTCTTTTGTTGCTTTTCTCTTGCTGTTCGACGTTCATACAACAAGCACTGGAGTAGCCCCAGTGTTGGTGTTCTTTTTGCTGATTTTAGGTATCAAAGGACCTATAGCACCTATAATTTGTTGGAACAAGCTTGTAGAAGAATTTTGCCAAACAATCAAATTATTACTAATCCTCATAGAGGCTATTCAAGCCATAGCAACCGTTCTCTGAAATTTGTATCGGGGGAAACTTACTCTGTTCTTCAGTCAAGTAGTCTTCAGCACTGGTTCAAAAATTGGCAAGATCAGAGAAAGCGTAAGCTCACTGCAAGCACTTTTGCTGGGGCTGTTGGTTTTTGGCCTCACAGGAGAGTTCAGCTCTGGTTAGAGAAAATTGGGGCAATTGAGCCATTTTCTGGCAACCTTGCTACTTGTTGGAGCAATATCAAAGAAGAGGAAGCTCTTGAAAGATACAAGCTGATTACAGGAAATACTGTTTTGTTTCCTGAATTTCAGGTCTACAGGAATTCAAACCCAGAAGATGACTGGCTAGCGGCTTCACCAGATGGGTTGGTTGATAGGCTTATTTATGATTTGCCTTCCCATGGTGTGCTGGAGATCAAGTGCCCCTTTTTTAATGGAGATATGACAAGGGCTTCTCCTTGGAAGCGGGTGCCCAATTATTGCATTCCACAAGCTCAGGGTTTAATGGAAATCTTAGACAGGGATTGGATGGATTTTTATGTTTGGACTCCTAGTGGTAGCAGTCTCTTCAGGTTATATCGAGACTTACAATATTGGGATGTTCTAAAATTGTCACTCTCTGATTTCTGGTGGAAACATGTCCTGCCAGCAAGGGAGTTGTACAGTAAATCTGTAATTTCAGATCCTCTCGAACAATTAAAGTCGCTAAGACCGGCGCCTAAGCATGAATTGTTGAGTTATATAGTTTGTGAAAGTAAACGTGTTGTTGACAACTCAAATTTACTGTTGCGCGAAATTCATGGGAAATTCCAATATTGATGTGTCTTGATGTCTAAATTTTGTTCATCTCATTGTCTGTGGTTTAAGGTGAAGGAAATGCATATTCTTAGCTGCAGGTCAGGAGACAAGTTTTTGTGAGTTTTTCAGTAATTGGCATCATTTAGATCTCTGAATATCTCATGCTACTGAGACAGAGCTAGGAGAGATCTCACTAGACATCCATTTGATCAAGGTGCCGTGGCTGAAGCTGAAGATATAATGCATATACTCATAACTTGGGCATGACTGAGGTAGGTATGAAAATAATTTTATCGAGTTTCTGTTGTTTCGGTCTATTGAAGATCAAAGATCGGATTGATATATCTTTTCTGTATGACCTTGATGATGGTATTTATCCTATATCATTGTCTAGTTTGCCCCAAGAATTGTGTTTTTCCGGTTATGGTAAAAGAGTTGTTTTTTAACCAAATTTCTGTAAGTAATAAAATTTCCTGCAGTAAATTGCCATCTGAAGGGCTATGAATTCATTGAGCCTACCTCCTCAGATCAGAAATGTAAACACGGGGTGTTCTTTTGTCAATGGTTGGATGCATCTGAATTGACATTGCAAATTTGGAAGGTGCCTGGTACTGCACAAGTTGGGAAAAATTAAATGGGATGAAGTGGGATGATTCAAGTGTTTTTGTTGGAATTGGGGATGTCATGATTTGGTTGAGCAAGGATCAATAATTCCTGGGATGAGGATTTTGAGGGACTTTGGTGGAGGCTTCTTGAAAGCAACCAACTATACATTATCCTGATAGAGAACTTATGATTGGTTGAACAAAATTTTGATGAAGATCAGGATTCTCATGTTAGCCATAATCAAAGGGAGGGTGAAAGTTGGAATGATCAATTTAGTTCTTCCTTAAACTCCCAATTGCTAATGTCCCTCCTGATCTAATTTCTCTGCCAAGAAATGATTGAGTTCTGATTTCCTGTCCCAGTTTATTACCTGCAGTTAAGCTTGCTTGACATGATTGGACAAGATAAGTGGAAATGCTTCTTTGTTTACTGGTAAGAGATTAAACCAGTCAGTAGAGATGAAAACTTCAGAAGTTGAGATGTTGCATTCTAAATATTCTAGTTTGTGTGAGCTCTTTTTATTTTATTTTCTCATCTAAATCTATCATATCTACTATTGAGAAGGTAATGCATATTTTGCTGCATTCAAACCTACAACTGGCTGGATTGACCACGTCTTACCTGTAAGGTAAGTTCCTACACGATAACCTTCAGTAAATGCATGTCTGGAGCAGTTCCAATGTTGATGGAATGATGTATTTTGCACAACGGTGTGCTACATGGATGGAATTTATTTCATTGATGTTCTGTTGTTCACAAGCGAAATGGCATGTATAGTCATCAAATTCAATGCCTAAAATTAATACTGGCTGTTAATCGGTTTAAATGCTTCTGGCAACACATTTATTTTTAGGAATTAATACATAAAATGAGTTTTATGATACTTAATTATTCAAAAGATTTCTCTTAAATCATTAATTATGATCTTAATGCTTCATCTCTTATGTATGTTTCTTTTACCATTTGATGATACTTAAACTATGTCTTGTTACTTTTCACCACTAATATCATTACTATCTTTGCCACCACCATATTGCATACACATCACTATATTCATTTTAAATATAAATTTACCTAATGAAAAATTCCATATCTTAAATTATAATTTCTTAGACTTTAGCTGCCTGATCATCAAGCCATTTGAGTTTTATTTTTCAGCTCTAGAATTTAGCATTACAATTGCAGTACTCATAATACACTCCTTAATTTTTCAGCTCTAATTCCCAGTTTTATCAAACAGCAACTCAGTCATTATCTAAAGAATCTTTGATACATGGCAGGGCTGTCTTTCGGTTTTCGTGAGGAGTGCTACCAATGCTCATTGTTGCGAGGAGAGAACTAATTATCATATTTGTTGTAAGCTTATCTTGCTTATGATTAAAAGTTTTCAATCATTCTTCTGATACATATTCAGGTGGATCTTACACTTTTATCCATTGGGAAAAAAAATTCAGCTCTTGATCAACTTAAAACTCCATATCAAATTTAAAGACATGTATCATAAAGGATTGGTAATTTTTGTTTGCATATCACAATATATTTGAGGTCTGCATTCATTGCTTTACAATTTAATGCATAATTTTGGTAAGATAGTTCTTTCTTTTGGACATGACTACAGTGTTTTTCTCTGTTCTTAGAACATCAATACATGCCATTCGTAGTTATGAAATCCTGGTTGGTTTGTTGCAATTTCTCCAATGATCTTTATTCCCAAAGCTAAAGAATGCATTAAACAATGGATAATCATTAAGTTAAACCTATGAGCTTCGAAGTTAGTTATCTCAGTTAGATACCAATTGAAGCTTATGTTACGGGACATCATGTATGGATGAAAATTTAGTCATTAGGTTCCTCTGAACAATAATGCTTGTTTGATTGCTATTATTCAGTGTTTAATTCCTGTTTTGTGGGGTATAAATGGAGCATTAAAGAAATAGGTGTACATGTCATAGCCATTCTGAAGTATAGAAAATTTAAACCTTAAACTAGGCCTTAATGTAGCATGAACAATAATTTTCATACTGAGAAACATGATATATGTAGCGAAAAAGATTTGGGGCTATAGAGTTTTTGGTTCACATTGATTGCTATGATTGTTGTTTGTTTTTTAGGAAAAATTGACCATACAAAATGTTCTAAATGTTGTATAAAAGTTTAAAGAACATAGCAAGAAAGGCATTGGTACTGATGCAGAAGGTACTGGTGTCTTGTTTGTTTACAATATGAGATAGTTTGTAATGGCCTTTAGAAGTCAAGAAATGGTAGGAAATTTCATCAAACTACAGTGATCTTGTATTTTCCATTTGGAATATCTTTTTGGTTGGTATCTTATGGTTGGTCAGTTTGTTGTGATTTGCACATTGGATATGCCTCTTATTCTGATTTCTTTTCTGTTTATTTTTCTGAAACTTTCAGTTTGATAGACAAGCCAACGCATGCTCAAAAGAATAAAAATTTGATAATGAAACTTAGAAGGAATTGAAAATTGTGAGAGTTTCTTCAGAGATGGAAATTGATGGGAAGGATTGTTGCTGCATCTATTGAAGAATAATACAGCTTTCTTGCCAGTGAACAGAGAATCAGACAAATGAGCATTAAAACAACTTTAGCTTTTGTCATGCTTCTTGTGCATGAATCAGTTTCCATTCCGGAGATTAAGAAAACATCACAGGGATAGATAAAAAATAATGGTGCTTTACACAGTTGTCACTGCTATGGGATGCTTGATTTTTATGTGCACTGAAACTGAATGCTGTTCCTGGCATTCCAAGTCCAGTGATGGAGCATTATTCTGATGAATTACTTTATGAGAATCAAAACCTGGCTGTTTCTGAGCCAAATGAGTAGCACAGAAAATTTCAAGCAGATTTGCTGACTAATCTTTTAATTTACAGATTCTCTGAAGTGTGCATTGAGAAACAAATTCATTCATTGTTTGGCAATCTGGTTCTGATGTCTAGAAAGAATAAAGATTTTCTTTAGAAGTGCTCTATTATTGGTAAGAATTTTTAACAAAATACATTAGTGATTATGGACTTTCATGCTTGCGACTTACCTAGGCTTGTAATCTGGTGCCTTTGCATAAAATGAGTAATCCAGGAACTTCTACTAATTTTATAAATGTCAATATCTTCTTTTACTGTAATTGTAAGGTTTTGGGTGTCTTAGAACCTAGTGGGAATGCACTTAGTAGTTCTGCTGACGTTATTAGTATGTTATTTTCTGTTATTTCAATTGCAAAACAGACGCTTAAGCTGATATCTGGTGCAGTTGTCGGGGGAGTTTTTAGAATATATAACTGTCAATTCTTGCATATAAATTCTCATAAGAAAGCTTGTGACTTCCTCTTCAAGGTTGTAATCTTTATCTTCTTGAATAAAGGCGAATTCTCCGAATTTTGGTCTGTCAATATAGGCATCTTGTCGAGCAAGTAAATCTCTTCTTATGTTTGATTTGTGATTCTTTGCTTCTGGGTCATTGATTCGATCTGAGTGTGTTAATTATTTAATCTAGCTTGTGTTTGAGGTCTAAAATCTTACAATAGTCGTGGTCTGTGTAGGATTGTCTTGATTTACGTACACTTTGATCACGCAGCTGCACGGAATCATTAGTCTATGTACACTTCCAGCATTAATTGAATTTGAAGCTAACGTGGAAATCCGGTGCATTACCCTTTCTTCGATCTTTATCCGTGTAATGTTCTCAAGTTCAATTTCATCTTCAACGGGAAACAAACTCGCAGACGCCTACTTTTCCTAATGAATAGTGATTAAAGAATTCAAACGAGTGTTATTCCAATTGGATGACAGATCTCGTGCAGGATACGCAACAAATAATCAAAGATTATTGGAGGAAAGAAAGCAAGAACAATTGATCATCAATTAAGATGACAAAGAGATAAATTTTGACAAATGCAAGAAATGAAATTACTGCTGCTGATTAAAACTTCTTAATGAAGTCATAAATATGAGAGCTGATTTCCTGTGGTTTTTCTTGGTTGATGTAGTGAGCCGTGTCTTCCATTATGACAATTTCCTCCAAACAAGGCACATTCTTCTTGAAATGTTCACTCTGTATAAATTGCTTCACTCCTGGTGTTGTGTAGACAGTATCAATTTCCCCAGTAATAAACTTGACTGGCACTTTCTCTGTTTTCGACCCAGTCCATGCTTCTGTGAGCTCCCAATTTCTACAGTTAACAGTCGAGTTATATTTAGCAAAGCTAGATATTCGAATGGTGAAACTAAGTGACTTGCAGTTAAGTGCTTACAAGTCAAGTGCTCGGTAGTAGTTCAAAGGTCCCGTGAAGCCACTCTGTTGGTATTTGGTTGCAAAATAATTAACATCTTTTTCTGAAAGCCAAATGGGCAAAGGAGCTTTATAGTCCGGAGGGCCGAAGAAATCTTGTTTAGGCATGATTCCCGGCCCTGGTGTGCGATTTCCCAGCATTCTCGTAATTGCCTCTTTGGTACCAATGCGTGCAAGCTCTTCTTCGATTACCACAGGTTCCTTTCACCAAAACTTTTATTACTTGTACATTTATGTAATAAAAGCAATACGAAGAATTTTTAAAGACAAGAGAGAGCAAGAACCTGAAATCTGACAACGTAGTAGTCGTCTCCAAATTCGGATCTCATGAAATCTGTAGGCTTCATTTGGATGCCTTGGCAGATAAGGTATGCTAAGGCATACCAAAGCCTTAACTCTTTGAGGGCGAAACAAGCACATATACCATGCAATCATCGCACCCAAATCATGTCCCACAACAAACGCTTGTTCAACGCCGAGTAAATCGATCAGTGCTATTAGGTCGCCAACAATATGAAGGCAGGTGTAGCTGCTAGCATCGCCGCCGGGAGCTTCGGTGTCGCCGAAGATCTGGTGCAACAGCATGGTATCCCAGCGAACTTATTGTAAGAATCTGGTGGCGCCAGGAGTACCAAAGATCAGGGAAGCCGTGGAGGAAGAGGACTACTGGACCTTCTCCTTTCTCTGCTATGTGCATGCTTATGCCATTAACATTCACTGTCCTGTGTTTAATTCCCTCCATTTCCCTTTTGTTTCTGCACTTGCTCCTGCATGGGATTCATGATCTTTATCATCATCTCATAGAGAGAGCAAGCTTCCCGGATCATGTAATTACAGTTGAACCATAGCTGTCTGTCATTAAAGAATCTAAAGTCTCCGCTAATTAACTAGTTACGGCTTAATAAATAAATATTAAGAAATCTAAAATTTGTTGTTAATGTCAAATCGTTTACCTTGTAAATAAATAAACAAACAAACAAACAAATAATTAGTTGCTTTTCAATTTCTTATTGCATGAAGCATGTTTTAAGGAATAACGTGATGGCAGTTGAACCATAGCTGGCTGTTATTAATAAATCTAAACTCTTCGCTAATTAACTAATTCAAAAGCAGGGTAGATTAAGTTCTAAAGCAGGGAGAAATGATCATTATCAAAATTTTAAGTTAAAAAGGAAAATCAAATGAGAAATGTCAAGTCAGGATCATGATTCTCATAGTTGATTCATCTCCGGTCAACAAGATAAATCTTCAAGTTCAATATTGGATTTTGTTTTGATTAAGAATGATTTTTGAAGACAAAAAACATAGCATAATGATCTAAGAAAGGATAATGAAGAAATTCTGAGCAGAGGTCTCATGGTGCATCGGTTGAATTGTATAATTGATATGTGCTATATTTCTATTGCTTTGCAGCCATAACACTTGGAAAGAACATCAAAACGTGTCGGCTTGTTTTAACCTGAAAGCAGCTGAATCTGTTGAACCAGAATGAAATTTATGATCAGAGCTCAGTTTACTTGTTAACGTAAATTTACTAAGGCTGTAACTATTCCCATGTAAAAGCATTACGGCAAGGGCAATTTTAAGAGCATTAAGCAGATCACTGATTACTTCAAGGACAATTTTCAACTCCAGCTTCTCTTCGACACTAACTTTGTCTCCTTCCACAGCGTTCCATTCGTAATTCCAGATCAAATTGGCCACAAAATATCCCGAATGAAGCATACTCAACCACCCAAGTCAAGGACAATTCCCTTCTTCCAATCCCAAATGGCATTATCTTTAGCTCCCTGTTATATCATAACGCTTTTCCTCTGTTTTGATTCACTATTTACAAAACCTTTCATGCTTAAAAGCCGTCGGATTATCCCATTCCCACCAGCACCGAATTTCAACAACTAGCTCTTTCATCTTCAGATTCCCGCTTCGCAAACTTCAACCACTGAATCCCACGACACTTGGGACAATAATTTCCCACAAATACATGTAATGTTACAGATGGCTTGTATTTATTAGAAAGCATAATGTAAAAGAAGATCAATTTGAGACTTTAACGAGATTACATAATCCACTTTTCCGGAACTAGTGCTGAAATCACTGGTAAAAAAAAATCAACTTCTTACTTTGATCTGGGATAAATGTTAGCCTTCAATGGATGCTTCATCACTACTATTGTGAACTCTCTTCCAACTTAATTTCATCTCCGTCAACGGCTTTCCATTCCTAATTCCAAATCAAATTAGCCACGAAATATTCCAAATGAAGCATAGCAACCCTACTCCTGGACAAATCCTTCTTCCAGCCCCAAATGGCATCGTTTTTATCTCCCTGCTCCCTGTTATATCAAACACTTCTTCTCTGTTTTCTCCACTAGTCAGAAACCTTTCAGGCTTGAATGCCATTGGATCATCCCATATCTTTGAATCGCTCCCCATGTCTGCCACCATAAAATTTATGGAAGCATTTTTTGGAAACAAAAACCCATCAACCTATCTCGTCTGTCGCAGCGTGTGGAATAAGGAATTGTGCAGGAGGGTGCGGCCTTAAACTTTCCAAAATCACTGCTTTCAGATATGGCATCTTATGTAAATCAGCTTCTTTCACCTCTCTCTGTGAATCTCCAACAACTCCTTTAATCTCTGCGAATAGTTTTTCTTGAGTATCTGGATACTTAACACAAAGGAGATTTCTTGTGGTTAATATGTCGATTACAAACTCGTTAATAAATAGTTTTTACTTGATTAACATGAATTTATTGGTTCGATGAAATCATTCATATGTTAACTTGACAAAATTTAAAGCAGTATTCGCTATCCTTCCTTTGCCAGTTCATTCATTTTAAATCTCAAAACCATAATCATGGTATATCTAATTCCTCAAATAAAATAAATAAACTTGTCTAACCATAAATCACCCTAAGGCAGTCACATATAAGAGGTTTCACAATCGAGCATATCCTAAGTCACAAACAAAACATATCTTTGTTGATAAGTTTCTTCAACCATTGGCACCTCATCTTCCCTTTCCCAATCCCTTGCTTCATCTCTCTCCTCTCTTTGGTGGACCATTCGATCATCTTTGTGCCCCTTGGATTCTTCACAACTGTGACGAACGTCCATGACGTCGAGCCGTTGGACCTCCATTTCCAGAATTTGAGAAATTTGCTGAACTTGATGTTATAACTTTGTGGCTTATTCATTCTGGTGGGGAGGAATGTTGGAAGGTGGGTTAACATTTAAATCAATGAGGTTCTGTCTGTTGGTGTGTCTTGGAATATTAGAGCTTTAAACCATTGGAGTATACAAATGTTCACTTCTCATACAGGCATAAGGCTCTGATACCAAGTTTGATGCAAGTAATGAAGAGCATAATCAAGAGAAACAAATGCTAAACTTAACAAATCACTACCGAACTATTTTGAAGAAATTAAATGCAAAAGCAAATGCAGAAAACTTGGTCAAGAAAGAGAAATAGTAAAACACCAACTCCACAATGCAAAATACTGTTCAAGTGGCTTTCTCTCACGTCTTTTCATTAACCATCAGATGTGATGATGTTCAAGTGGCTTCTATATAATTCAATTTGCATCATAAATTATTTTCAGCCGACTTTTAACTCAGAAGATAATTGATATTAATAGAAATAAATAAAGCTAAGAATCATAGAATTCAAAGAAAACAAGAATCAAGCAAATACTTCAAAATAACATATTCGAAATATTGCTTCCATCCACGAGAGTCAACACAAAAAGGAGGCATTGTTAACTCAGAAAAAGTTACAGATCCATATAATATATTCACGCCTATTCATAGACTACAAGAACAGCTAGAACGATGCACTATAACTCTCGCAGATCAATCCCGAAGGTTGCCCAAGAAAAAAAAATCCTGAAGACTGTTTGGTTAGAAGGAAAATGTTTTTCCGAGAAAGTCAAAGAACAATGGAAAGTTTTCTGTAATTTCTAATTTTTTGTATTTCTGTGAATGGATGTGAATATACTAACCAACTTGACTAAATTAACCAACAAAGCAGAATCATGAACTTAGTTAGTCAGCAGCCTCCGGGCTCCTTGAGGTCAGCAGCCTCCGGGCTCCTTGAGGTCAGCAGCTTTTATCAGCATAGCAGCAAGTTAGCAGCCTCTACAGGTTCATTCATCCTTTCGACAGCTAGCTCTTTTATCTCCAGTTTCCCGCTTAGCAAGCTTCAATTACTGAATTAACTAGCTCTGTCGGCTCAGTTGCTTCCAAAATACACCTCAGATGTTCTGAAGACACAACGAACTCTCAACGTATATGCACAAGATAGATTTTCCAATGGAAGGATCCTACGAGTCCATTTAGTATTAAGGTTATTCTATTAAATTTTAAAAACCAAGTATGAAAACACCAATCTTTAGTTGAATTCACCTATATTTTCACTAAAATTTGATGTGTAATATTCTTATTTTGCGGCGTGAGTTGAAACTTGGAAGCCACACACGAGTAGCAATGATGAAAGTACACATCTCATGATACTCTGTAGACCTACCCAGAACTTAACACAAGGCACCGCAAAGTCTAATATCTATTTTGACAAGAAATATATATATATATATATATATATATATATATAAAATTGTTTTCTGGTCTGTAGACTTGTTCAAAAGGCTGCATAATTAATACGTTGGTTATAAATAAATGGAATTAGGTGAGCAATTTCGTCTATTTCATAGTGAATAATTGCATGCATGTGTTGCTTTCATGGTAGAATCCCACTCTATCCCACAACACTTCGGACAATAATTTCGCACCATTACATATTTTGTTATTGATGGCCTGCATTTATTAGAAGGATAAGGATGTTCTCATTATCTTTTCTATTTTTTTTAATTTTTTATTAGAAATTAATAGGTGTTATTAGAAATTTAAATATGATTTTAACCATTAATTACGAAAATAAAAGGGATTTCACTTTCAATCTTGTCCTTGTTAGGAAAAGCCTAATGTCAAAAGAAGATCAATTCGAGATTTGAACGAAGTTATATAACCGACTTTCCCTTCCAAATTAATTTCATCTCCGTCCATAGCTTTCCATTCCTAATTCCAAATCAAATTGGCCACGAAATATTCCAAATGAAGCATAAGCCAACCCGAGTCCCGGACAAATCCGTCTTCCAACCTCAAATGGCATCATTTTTGTCTCCCTGCTCCCTGTTATATCAGACACTTCTTCTCTGTTTTCTCAACTATTCAGAAACCTTTCAGGCTTAAACGCCATCGGACCAACCCATATCTTTGAATCCCACCCCATGTCCGCCATCATAAAACCTATGAAAATATTTTTCGGAAATAAAAACTCATCAACAACTATCTTGTCTGTCCCAGCATGTGGAATGAGGAACTGTGAAGGAGGGTGCCGCCTTAAACTTTCCAAAACAGCTGCTTTCATATATGGTTCACCTCTCTCTGTGAATCTCCAACCACTCCTTTAATCTCTGTGAATAGTTTTTCATGAATATCTGGACACGTAACCAAATTTGCCATAGCCCATTGCAATACTATTGATGTTGTATCGGTGCCAGCACTCAGAAACTGTGTACAAACTCATAATTTCCTCATCATTAAGCTTCCTTTTCTCCTCTGGGAGTTCCGGATAGAAAAACGTATCAACATATGCCAAGACATATTCGTCTTTGCCCTTTGCAGTTGCAGGGTTGCTTAATCTCTCGTCCTTCACCTTCCTCCGCTCTCTTGTCAGTGGCATTAATACGCCTTCTTGCTGTTTCCGAATTTGTAAGAACTCGTGCCCTATTTTACGGAACACAATTTTTGTCACCCTTGGCCAGACATTTAGTATGTTAAATCGTCTATGATTCAGCATCATCAAACGCTGAACATCCTCAACTTCCTCAATCTTCTCCTCGTCGAGCTTGTCGCCAAAACACATCAGAAGTAACGAGCAAAACATAGCAAATTGAAAATGGTCAACAACCCCAACTGTATCTCCAGTTTTCGCCTGAGAGTTGAAACAATGTAATAAGATTTGCAAAACCCACTTGCGCGCATGCGAGTAAGATTCCAGACGCGAAGGATGAAGTATCTCCGCCGTCAAATTACTCCGCAGAAGGCGCCATGTAGGGCCGTAAGCCGCAGTGCTGATGTTATGCAGTTTACTACCAGTAACTTGTGCGATGGGGTTGGGAGCAGGACGGTCAGCAAAAACAGCACCTTTTTTAATCAAGATTTGATAACGCCAGGGAGCGATCAAAATTGAAGATGGTAGTTGCAGAGCAGAATCCAATGGCGATTGCGGGGCCAAATTTTTGGTGAAGAGATCAGAGAATTTGCTTAAGTTCGAGTGTAGATTTTCTGGCCAAGATAAAATTCACGAAAAAGTGAAAAGAAAAAGGGCCTGGAGGATGCTTGTAACTGTGAGTTTTGGAAGAGTGCAGAAGATTGATGAAAGCTTTGACGATAACAGAGATGCAGAGAGAGACAAGAATGACGAGCCAGGTTTAAGTTCATTTAGCAAATGACTAGGGCGACGAAAGAAGTCGCGGGGGATGGGTCTAACAGGAACGAAATATACAAGAAGACAGAAAGAAAGTAAACAATGAAGTAATAATTTAAGTTCATAAATTAAAAAATGAACATTACTTTTGTCTGTACTGAATCGGTGAATTACACGACGGAAATGTGTAAGAATTTTGTTCCGAGTGTACTCGGATTTGCATGTGTAGTGACGAAAGAGATGGCCGGAAGGGATGAGTTTCTGGGAAGGAAATACACGAGAAGAAAAAGGTGACGCGTTCGGATTTGACGTTTGATGTTTTGTTTAATTTTCAGTGTCTCTTACCCTTTAGCCTTCCAATCGAAGAACAATAACGTATATTGTATTGGTTTGTACAAGTAGACACTTGGTAACTTCCCCCGTGATAAATGAAGTTCTCGTATCCCAGCTTTCCGACAAACGCATGAGACAGAGATTTCTCTTTATTTGCTTTGGAGGAATAGAATACATTAATAATTTTTTAAAAAATATAAATAACTAATAAAAGAAAAATAAAATATTAATAACGCATTAATCACATTTTATTTATAAATAATAAAAGAATATCAATTTAGAAATTTTAGTGATTAAACATCATAAATTTATTTTATCAATTTTATTTATTTATTTTAAATTTAATCTTTTTAAATTTACTATTTTAGTAATTATGCATCCTCAAATTTTAGATATTACCTACTACTTCAAAAGAAAATATCAGAAAGAGAGAGAACATAGTCCTCGCGGTCATTGATGTAGACATTACGATCGATTATAAAGCTAGATTGACTTGTAACTTACTAGTCCATACTCATAAAGTGAACACCTGCTTTACTAATTCTTACCTAATTCTTGGAGAAATCTGAACCATCAATGGACTCTTCATCACCATCGTAAACTCTTGCTTCTCTGATAAATCAACTTCATCCCCATCCACGGCTTTCCACTCAAAACTCCACACCAAATTAGCCACAAAATACTCCAAATGAAGCATAGCCAAACCAAGTCCAGGACAAATCCTTCTCCCAACCCCAAATGGCATCATCTTTATTTCCCTGCTTCCTGTAATATCAAAAGCTTCCACTCCTCCGTTACCATCACTCAGAAATCTCTCAGGCTTGAACGCCATCGGATCCTCCCAAACTTTCGGATCCCAACCCATTTCAGCAACCATGAAATTTACAGTTCCGTCCTTCGGTACCACATATTTATCAAGCATGAAATCTTCTGTCACAGCGTGTGGTAACACGAAATGCCCTGGGGGATGTCGTCTTAGACCTTCTAAGATAATTGCTTTTAGATATGGCATCTTCTGCAACTCTTCTTCTTTCACCTCTTCCTCTCCATTTTCAACAATTCCTTTGATTTCCATGAATAGCTTGTGTTGGATATATGGGTCTTTCACCAAATTCGCCATGATCCACTGCAGGGCCGTGGACGTAGTATCTGTGCCAGCGTTAAGAAATTCCGAACACAAACTAACAATTTCGTCTTCATTAAGATTTCTCCTCTCTTCTGGGAGCTGTAAATCTAACAGAGTATCGACATAAGATAACACATACTCGTTGTCTTCCTTGTCTTTACTGACCCTCTCTTCCTTCAGCTTCTTCCTTGCTCTTATCAATGGAACCAACACGTTTTCTTGATCCCTACGCAGCTGCAAGAACTGCTCCCACTTCTTACGTAAAAAAAATTTCGTCAATCTCGGCCAGAAATTTAATATACTGAATTGGCCGAAACTTAACAGCGTGCGACGCAGAGTATTCTCGATTTCTGTTATTTGATTTTGGTTAAGTTTGTCCCCAAAACACATAAGCACTAACAAGCAAAACATGGCGTACCGAAAATGATCCACAACACGAACCGGATCACCATTTTTGGACTCTGACCTGAAACGATCGAAGAGAATTTTTAGAACCCACTTGCGTGCATGCTTGTAGGACTTCACACGCGAAGGGTGGAGAATTTCCGCAGTGAGATTACGGCGGAGGATCCGCCACGTGGGCCCGTAGAAGGCTGAACTGATGTTGTGCTGGTTGCTGCTAAGGATTTTTCCAGTGGGAAGAGAGGGAGGGCGGTCGGCAAAGACGGCGCCGTTCTGGACTAATGCCTTGTGGGCAAGCGATCGATTGGCGACGAATACCGCAGGGCGAGGACCGATATAGAGAGTAACGACAGGGCCAAATCTGGCGTGATGTTTTCTGAGAATCGGTTCGATATCTGAGAAAGATTTGAGAAGCCACCGAAGATTACCAATTACAGGGAAGGTAAATGGGCCTGGAGGAAGATTGTGGGAATTTTTGTTCAGAAATAAAAGGCTGATGGAAGCTTTGAGAAGGGCAGCAACGGAGATGGAGACGAGGATGATGAACCAGAATTCCATTGATGGGATTTGTAGAAGCAAGCAGGCGAGAAACAGGATAGGGTGAGGGTCGAATGGCAACCAAGCATATATTTATAAAATAATAACTGCTAATGGCTACGTATGGGCAATTTTGGAAGGGGAGAGTTGTAAATCGAGCGTTATTTATTTATTTTTTTATTAATATAGATGATGTAATAATAATATTTAATTATTATTTATAAATAATTTTTTATTAATTAAATATTATTATATGATTTATTCATGTGGAGAATTTTCTTCCATATAAAAAAATATTGTAGGTTTTGGATTTTCCTATCAAATCAAACAGAAATCATCCCACACTAAAGTTCCCATAGCCGTTAACGGTGATACGATAATGATAAAAAAATTTACTCTTAATTTATATTTTTATTTTTAATTATATGTTAATAATAAATTATTTATGTTATATTTTAATTTTTTAATATATATTATAAAATATAAAATTAATTTATAAATTTAATTAAAATATAATATAAATAAATTCTTATTATTTATTTTAAAATTAAAAAATATTATTTTTGATTTTAAATAAAAAATTATATTTTATATGTGTGTTAATTAATTATATATATATATTTAATTAAATTTAAATTATTAAAAATATATTAATTTAATAATTTATATAAAAAATAAAATTATGTATATGTGTATATCAAACAGTCTTAAAATTAGATCCAATAGACTCGAGCCTATAAAAAAAATAACTCGGGTTAAGTCAGGTCGATCAATGAATTCCGGATTGATTCACAAATTTTGATAAATTAAATTAAAAATTTTTTATTAATAAAAATTATGAGACCGACGTGAATTGAGTATGATCCATGCAGGTCGGACTTAGCCTGTTAGTAGCCCCAGACTTTCGACCCGATCCAGATCCGGTAAGATATTTATGTGTATAATTTTTGAAATCATTCAACTTTCCCAACCGGTAAGGCATTTTTAATAAATGATAAGGCGTGCTCAAAGCAAACAACGTTGTAAACTACGTATTAAAATTGATTCGAAAGCACTCGCACTTGAACGCAATTATTGTTGCCCGCCCACACACGTTCGCTCGACTTCAGCAATACGTTTATGCTTCCACGCCATCTTCATTTGGGCGCATTCCACGTTTTTTATATTCTAGAATGTACCGATGGATTGTTTGATAAAGTACACGTACCTAGTTTTCAAATAATAATAATAAATAATAACTCAGATATTTTTTCCATGATAAAGTTGATTACGTCCTTTTGAATAATTTAGTTTAATATTAGTTTCCAAAATTTGAGAAAACACCGCCATTCTGGTCTCTGTACTAAACGTTTTTCTTTCTACACAATCTCTGCTTGGAAAGCAGAGACGGCGGTTACAGGGAGTGGGAAAACTTTTTCCATGGGCCAATGCCATCTTTCTTTTGTTTCTGTTGTTTTCTATTGACACTTGGTTGCAATGCTTGGCATGGCAGCTCTACCACACCATGCACCAGTTCTTATTTTAAAAATATTATTTTTGTAATCTTTCCCACAAATTCTGAAAACACGCGTAACCAGACTCCGCTTTCTACTCAAGACACTAAATAGATACATTAATTAAGGTAAATTCTTATCCAATTCTTGGAAATATACGAGCCTGCAATGGATTCTTCATCACCGTTGTAAACTCTTGCTTCTCTGATAAATCAACTTCATCTCCATCCACAGCTTTCCACTCAAAACTCCACACCAGATTAGCCACAACATACTCCAAATGAAGCATAGCCAAACCAAGTCCAGGACAAATCCTTCTCCCAACCCCAAATGGCATCATCTTTATTTCCCTACTCCCTGTAATATCAAAAGCTTCTACACTGGATCCCATAAGTTCTTATCGGCTTCTTGGGCCGTTGGTAAAGGCTGAGAAATTTTTGGGAGTCCACAAGGCATTAAGCCATTAGTTGGGCTGAATAGTAAAGTATTGTTTGTGGTTGATATGTTAGGTCATTTAGGTGGTAAAGATAGCGGCCTTAAAATAGTTCATCTCTCTTTGGTAGTGGTCAAACGGCAGAGAGTGCTGTATATGGGTTATGATTGTTTGGTGTAGTTGAGCCATGTGCTATTGTAGACTCTCAAGGGGGAACTGGTGTTTGAACAGTGTCTCTAGTAGAGCTCTGAGAGTTTGGATTCATTTTCCAAATCTGTTTTTCTCTCATGGTTGGATGTTTATATGGTTCGACATGAGGGAACTGAGATGGTACAGGAGGTTGATGCATTAAGATTGGTAGTGGTATTGGGTTAGAAGGGAGCGAGGAAGGCGAATCAATTTCAGCATCAGAATCCCATCTTGAAAGAGGAGGGGTTGGTTGCAAACTGGTATCTAGGCTAGTATATCAAACTATGAATTGATACCTGCCGTGATTTTCTCCAAGTGTATCAAATCCTGAAACCCTATTCTTATATGCCTCATAAAAGGCGTTAAAAGGTCTTAGCCTTTGGCAATGCTACTGAGGAGAAGGTTTGCGAGGTCGTTGTGATAACTGATAATTTTTCGAACTATCATTATGTGGAGTAGTTGTCTATAAGAGGTTGTCATCTTTGGTGAAAGCATACACTTTTAAGGCGTTTGAAGAAATGTCGAACTGTGTGGGAAAGGTTATGCCAGATGGTCAGACTAGCTCAAACTAGATTTTTATTTTTTTACTATTGGTCTTATTAAAAACAGGCTTTGTGGAAGTGACTTGAATTGGTTTTCTTATTAAGGAAGAATGTTGCTTTTTATAAGAAGTTATCCATGAAAAGGGCAGTAGCTCCTGAAGTTTGGACTTTTGAATTTGTTTGGGGATGCAAGTATAACTGGGTATTGGATCTGTTTCTACGTTGATGAAGATAGAATTGTTGGTCTGGTTTGGCAATGCCACATTCATAGCTGGCAATGCCACATTCATAGCACGGTTTTATACCTTATAAATGAGCTGGTAATGCAAGGTGGCCATGTATGTTGACACATCAGAAACGGCGCTAACAATATGAATTTGGAGCTTCAAGAAAGAGGACCGTTGTGGGTCTTGGATGGCCATATTAAAGTTTGAGAATATGGTAACTATGATTGTTCCTACATTCAGTGTAGTCTGGATGGTGCCAATACATACATGTTCATAATTGGAGAATCTAATGTCAACCAAAGCAATTCAAGAGGTGACCAAAAGTCGTTTTCAAGCATGGTAATTGAATGCAAAACGAATTCTGCCAAAATGAATATGAAAGAATTCATCCTTAATCCATGAGGAAACAAGGAATTAGGGGATATCAATGGTGATGAACTGTTTTGTTTGTGTTGCAAGAAAATGATGTGCATGGAACTTGGTGCATTGTACATATTCTTTTACTTTTGAGGAAAGTGGAGTGGATAAGAGTTTTTACAGAATGGGTAAAGAAAGAGAGAAGGTTTCTATGTTTATGGTATGGGTTGAGCCACAATATTGGTGCTCACAAAAAACCTCTCAGAAACTAACTCTAGCATAGAATTGTCACTCTTTGGATTCTTCCATAGGGCTCTACAACTTGCAGCCAACAGAACGGTTTATCCTGGCAACTGTGCCAGTCGTCATGCCAAGTGTCCTGGTTCTACTTCGTCCTACTAAGCTAGACTCACCAATTGGGGTAACTACCTTTCTTGATATTGGTGCTGTTACCTCCGTTCTTAATCCATCCAAACTTCTAGCAGAATATTGGACGTCTCATCAACAACAATTTAAGGTTGCAAACAATATCATCAACAACACTGATTTATCGAATTCGATATTCCATAAAAGGCTATGATTATTGGTTTAATTACTTCAAAAGAATGTACGGCTCAAAACTGAAGGATTGCATATCAGTTCTATTTTCATCCTTAGATTTATCTTGCCATGTTCACCATAAATACCATACCCTAGGATATACAAGAAAAGGACATCGGCAACCTCAGCCGCCGAATCACACTCGAAATTCCTCAAAAAACACTCTCACCCTCTTTGGACTAACCTAGACTTTTAAGTTACTTTGCCATTTAAAAAATTTGAGGGTCTAAGCCCCACTCAAGCAAGCCATTTGAGGATGAACCCAGGCAAGCCATTTAGGATGAACCCAGAATATCTTGCCCTGGCCACCACTAAGTTACAATGACTTCAATAAAAAAACCTCATTGAGCCTACAAATTCACAATGGACATGTCAGGTGTCAACAAACGAAGGGAACAAGTTCGAGGCAAACTGCGCCTTGTGATTGATTACGAACCCTTTAATCTATTCCTTAAAAACAATCAATTATTATTGCCCAATAAATAAGTATTTTTAGCCAGTCTAGGCCAAGCCTGAATATTCTCCAAGTTTGATTTAAAAGCGAGATTTTGGCAACTTGGGGACTAACTTTTTAATAGTTTTAAACTGTATTTCTGTATTTTGCATTCCAGGAGCACATTTTCAATGGATCGTTAGTTCGTTTGGTTTAAAAATTGCTCATCCCTATTTCAACAAATAATGACCAAGATCTTCGAACCACTTTCAGATTGTCTTGTTATTTACATAGATGATCTCTTGGTCTATTTGCTACATGAAGAAACTCACAAGCTTCATTTTAATAAATTCCATCAACTAGTGCAGCAATATGGGATGATGCTATCAGTAAAAAAGTGAGTGTTCCTTCAAAATCACATTGACTTCCTTAGAATAGAGACAGCCAAGGAATATACAAGCTTTAACCATACATTGTGGAACAATTACTCAGTTTCTTTGTTGGACCTCTTTCATCTAAAGAAATTCAACAGTTTCTTAGAGTCGTAAACTATATGGCACTTTTTATTACTTACCTCACAGAACTCATATAATATTTCCAAATTCCTTCTAACGGGGAGAAAAATTTTGCAAACTGATGCTAGTGACCAATTCTAGTTTGCAATACTTATTGAAGAATTGCCCACAAAGTAATGACAAATTTACGAATACAAGAGCAAAGCATTTTTTTCTTGCTGAATTATACTATCACTTTATATTTAAGGAAATACTTATAGTTAAAGAGAAAAATAGAAAATTTTTAATTTTATCTTATTGGACATTATTTTATAGTTAAAATGGACATGCCTAATTTTTTTTAATGTTACACTTCAAATAGAAACAAATATTTAATGCTCAATTGTTAAGGTAGTCCGTTTGGTTCTCTCAGTATACTTTCATGGTAACGCATCTAAAAGGACACCCAAATACCTTGACTAATATGCTATCCAGACCTCAGCCATTCTACCACCTAACTCAACTCATTTGCATGATTTAGCCCACTCCATCCATATGGGTAACAAATGACCCAATGAATCTCTTGAAGTCACTCAACTTTTTGCTAGCGACATTCTTCATCAAACAACTTAAGTTAGAGACAAGTGGAAGAATTATCTCTTTCAGACAATCTGATATTCAGGCCCTAGCATCCTCGGAAATATTAAAATTGTTCACTGTTTTACCCTTTTTTATATATCTACCAAATTGGGTGTATAAATTAAAATTTTTCCACAATCCACGCTTTGTGATTTTGTTGGTATCTTTTCTAGAACTACCACATAGCTATTGAGTTCAATGTGTCTGATATGCTATAATGGTTCACTCGTCAGATCTAATCCATAACTATTACCTATTATCAAAGGCATTTGGTCCAGCATTGCATTGCTCTTTTGATCTTCTAGATCACCAGGGCAGTACATCTGCTTTTGGCTCACAGTCACTATTGACTGCCACTCCTACCTACTTGACCCCTGTCTTGGACCTCACCATCTCTTATTATCCTCTAGTTGGCCAAGACTATAACTCCCAATTTCCGGACAATGAGTATAAATCATTAGCGCAACTCCAGAAATAGTGGAGTAAGATAAGCTTCGTCGATATTAGAGAGAACATTTCCGCAGTGAAGGTGGACTAAGTGACAAATAAAACGTGATTATGACGTAATTGTATTTTTATATATAAAATTCTTGTGCTCAGTTAGTGGGGTGGTATGTCTTCCTTGTAATACTCTTTCCTTAAACAAAATGTCTTTCTGAATTTTCCTCCCATCCTCTTTTGCCTATTAAATCTCTGTCAACCATACTTTACTATTATTCACTTAAATAAGAATCTTACCTTGGTCCTATACAATAATCACCGTTACATGGTTACTCCGCCGTAAGCATAAAAGTTAGTTCGCATAAGTGCAAGGTTGCGCAAATAGGACAGAATACCTTTTAGCCTTCCTATGGAAGAACAATAACGAATATTGTATTGGTTTATACAAAGAGACACTCGGTAACTTCCTCCATGATAAATGAAGTCTTCGTATCCCTGCTTTCTGACAAACGCACGAGACAGAGATTTGTCTTGGTTTGACTTTGGAGGAATAGAATACATTAATGATTTTTTAAAGATATAGATAACCAATAAAAGAGAAATAAGGTATTAGTAACGTATTAATCACTTTTTACAAGCCGACCAGTTTTATTTACAAGTAATAAAAGAATATCAATTTGGAGATTTTAGTGATTAAGCAATATATGGACTTCTTCGTTTATTAATTTTATTTATTTATTTATTTATTTTAAATATAACCTTTTTAAATTTACTATTTTAGTAATTATGCACCCTCAAATTTTAGATATTACCTACTACTTCCAAAAGAAAATAACAGAAAGACAGAGAACATAGTCCTCGCGGTCATGGATGTAGACATTACAATCAATTATAAAGCTAGATTGACCTGTAACTTACTAGTCCATACTCGTAAAGTGAACACCTGCTTTACTAATTCTTACCTAATTCTTGGAGAAATCTGAACCATCAATGGACTCTTCATCACCATCGTAAACTCTTGCTTCTCTGATAAATCAACTTCATCTCCATCCACGGCTTTCCACTCAAAACTCCACACCAAATTAGCCACAAAATACTCCAAATGAAGCATAGCCAAACCAAGTCCAGGACAAATCCTTCTCCCAACCCCAAATGGCATCATCTTTATTTCTCTGCTTCCTGTAATATCAAAAGCTTCCACTCCTCCGTTACCATCACTCAGAAATCTCTCAGGCTTGAACGCCATCGGATCCTCCCAAACTTTCGGATCCCAACCCATTTCAGCCACCATGAAATTTACAGTCCCGTTCTTGGGTACCACATATTTATCAAGCATGACATCTTCTGTCACAGCGTGTGTAAACACGAAATGCCCTGGGGGATGTCGCCTTAGACCTTCTAAGATAATTGCTTTTAGATATGGCATCTTCTGCAACTCTTCTTCTTTCACCTCTTCCTCTCCATTTTCAACAATTCCTTTGATTTCCATGAATAGCTTGTGTTGGATATATGGGTTTTTCACCAAATTCGCCATGATCCACTGCAGGGCCGTGGACGTAGTATCTGTGCCAGCGTTAAGAAATTCCGAACACAAACTAACAATTTCGTCTTCATTAAGATTTCTCCTCTCTTCTGGGAGCTGTAAATCTAACAGAGTATCGACATAAGATAACACATACTCGTTGTCTTCCTTGTCTTTACTGACCCTCTCTTCCTTCAGCTTCTTCCTTGCTCTTATCAATGGAACCAACACGTTTTCTTGGTCCCTACACAGCTGCAAGAACTGCTCCCACTTCTTACGTAAAAAAAATTTCGTCAATCTCGGCCAGAAATTTAATATACTGAATTGGCCCAAAGTTAACAGCGTCCGACGCAGAGCATTCTCGATTTCTGTTATTTGATTTTGGCTAAGTTTGTCCCCAAAACACATAAGCGCTAACAAGCAAAACATGGCGTACCGAAAATGGTCCACAACACGAACCGGATCACCATTTTTGGACTCTGACCTGAAACGATCGAAGAGAATTTTTAGAACCCACTTGCGTGCATGCTTGTAGGACTTCACACGCGAAGGGTGGAGAATTTCCGCAGTGAGATTACGGCGGAGGAGCCGCCACGTGGGCCCGTAGCAGGCTGAACTGATGGTGTGCTGGTTGCTGCTAATGATTTTTCCAGTGGGAAGAGAGGGAGGGCGGTCGGCAAAGACGGTGCCGTTCTGGACTAATGCCTTGTGGGCAAGCGATCGATTGGCGACGAATACCACAGGGCGAGGACCGATATAGAGAGTAACGACAGGGCCAAATCTGGCGTGAAGTTTTCTGAGAATCGGTTCGATATCAGAGAGAGATTTGAGAAGCCATCTAATATTGCCAATCACAGGGAAGGTGAATGGGCCTGGAGGAAGATTGTGGGAATTTTTGTTCGGAAAAAGAAGGGTGATGGAAGCTGTAAGAAGGGCAGCAACGAATATGGAGACGAGGATGATGAACCAGAATTCCATTGATGGGATTTGCAGAAGCAAGCAAACAAGAGAAGCAGGATAGGGTGAGTGTGGGATGGCAAACAAGCATATATATATATATATAAAATAATTGCCAAGGCTACTACGTGCGGGCAACTTTGGAATAGGAGAGTTTAAATCTAGCGTTATTTTTGCTATTAATACAAATGATGTAATAATATTATTTAATTAATAAGTAATTATTTATTAATAATAAAATTTATTTTTAATTTTTTATTACTTATATTCTAGAATGTACCGGTCGTTTGTTTGGTTTGATGAAGCATACCTACGAAACTAGTTTTCAAATGATAATAATAAATTAATATTATATCATTAATATTTTTTGAAGGATAAAGATTGATTACCTGCTTTTAAATAATTTAGATTAATATTAATTTTCAAAATTTAACAAAACTTCGCCACTGCGACCCCACTTCTGTGTTTTTTTTCCTACCTGCTTGGAAAGCAGAGATGGCGGTTAGGGGGAGTGGGAGAGGTTTTTCCACGGGCCAATTCCATCTTTGTACGTTTCTGTTGTTTTCCATTGATACTTGGTTGCAATGGTTGGCATAGCATCTCTACCACACCATACGCCAGTTCTTATTTTGAAAATATTATTTTCATAATCGTTCACACAAATTCTTAAAACACTCGTAACCGGACTCAGCTTTCCACTCAAGACATAGTGTAAACAGATACATTAATTAAGGTAAATTCTTATCCAATTCTTGGAAATATACGAGCCTGCAATGGGTTCTTCATCACCATAGTGATCTCTTGCTTCTCTGATAAATCAATTTCATCTCCATCCAAAGCTTTCCACTCAAAACTCCACACCAAATTAGCCACAAAATACTCCAAATGAAGCATAGCCAAACCAAGTCCAGGACAAATCCTTCTCCCAACCCCAAATGGCATCATCTTTATTTCTCTACTCCCTTTAATATCAAAAGCTTCTACTCCTCCTTTATCATCACTCAGAAATCTCTCCGGCTTGAATGCCATCGGGTCCTCCCAGACTTTCGAATCCCAACCCATTTCCGCTATCGTGAAATTTATACTCCCGTTTTTGGGTATAACGTATTCATCCAGCTTGAAATCTTCTGTCACAGCATGTGCCAACCCAAAATGCGCAGGAGGATGTCGTCTTAAACCTTCCAAGATCACGGCTTTCAGATAGGGCATCTTCTGCAACTCTTCTTCTTTCACCTCTTCCTCTCCATCTTCAATAACTCCTGCGATTTCCACGAATAGCTTCTGTTGGATATCTGGGTATTTCACCAAATTCGCCATGATCCACTGCAGTGCCGTGGACGTCGTGTCTGTACCGGCGTCTACAAATTCGGAGCACAAACTAACGATTTCCTGTTCAGCAAGCTTCCTCTTCTCTTCTGGAAGTTGTAAATCTAACAAAGTATCGACATAAGATAACACATACTCGTCGTCCTCGTTAGCTCTGCTTAACTTGTCTTCCTTCATTCTCTGTCTTGCTCTTATCAATGGGACCAATATATTTTCTTGATCCTTGAGCAACTGGAAAAATTGTTTCCACTTTTTACGAAGAATAATTTTTGTCAGTCTTGGCCAGAAATTTAAGAGATTGAATCGGCGCGAGCCCAATAACCTGCGACGCTGAACATTCTCAATCTCTTCGATTTGCTTCTGCTCAAGCTTGTCTCCGAAACACATAAGCACTAGCAAGCAAAACATGGCATAATGAAAATGATCAATCACACTAACCGGATCCCCATGCATGGACTGTGACTTGAAACGATCCAAGAGAATTTGCAGAACCCATTTGCGAGCATGGTTGTAAGACCTCACCCGCGAAGGATGCATAATTTCTGAGGTGAGATTACGACGGAGGACCCGCCACGTTGGGCCGTAAAAAGCTGAGCTGATGTTATGCTGGTTGCTGCTACTGATTTTGTTGGTAGCAAAAGCAGGAGGACGGTCAGAAAAGACAGAGCCATTCTGGACTAACGCCTTGTGGGCAAGCGAGCGATCGGCGACAAAGATGACGGGGTGAGAGCCGAAATGGAGAGTGACGACGGGGCCAAATTTGGCGCGAAGATTTCTGAGGATTGATTCGATTTCTGAGTTAGATTTGATAAGCAATATAAGATTGCCAATAACAGGGAAAGTTACGGGGCCCGGAGGAAGATTCTGGGATTTTTGGCTGGAAAAGAGAAGGTTGGTAAAAGCTTTGAGGAGAGCAGCAATACAGACGGAGACGAGGACGTAGAACCCAAATTCCATTGTTGCAATTTGCACCTGAAGCGAAAGGTTTGAAATTAAATGCCAGTGAAAATTGGTTATTGAATGACGATAATAAACGGCATTGACCAGCAATAGTTGCCGATTCTGAGCTAACAATTATTAATTCATTAATTAATTTTACCCTGACGAAGACGACCACGACGAGGACGACGCGGCGGTGGAACCGAGGAATATCCACTTGGGCGGCATATATGAACCGAACAACTAGGCCAATTTAATTTTTTAGGCCCCTGATTTTACAACGTGGCCGATTCGGGTCTTACATTGTCCGAATTGTTATTGATTCTACATGGGTTGGAAAGTCAACAACTAATGGACCCCGGAAGTCTCCTTTGCTGTCAAGTGAAATAGGGCCATGACTCAGCCCAACCCAAACTTCCGATCTGTACAGAATTGGCAATTCGTAGAAACACAAGGGCAAGGACAACATAAACATGTAGTGTATAAATATCAAGAACAAAACCCCCTTTCCAGCGCTGAAACAAAAGGAAAATTTATGACAATAACTTTATTTTGATCCCTCTTTATATTTATGACTAACCCTAATTCATTATTACCAAATTAATCACTTTTGATGATTTTACCCCCAAACCTTAAAACACAATTTCATTTCTGCTCTCAGACCTAACTAAAAGGTAAAAACAAATATCTTTCCATTTTCTTCCCATTTCATCACTCATCTTCTTCTCATCTCGTCACCGTTGCTTTGTCAATCAATTGTGAGTTTCGCCATCTACAGCATAAATAATAGAACAACAACCAAAACAAAAAAGGTTAATACAAATATATTACATAGAATTTTACTTTATTTGTGTGTTTAGAAGTCATATTTTGTAATTAGACAAATTAAGTTTTTGATGTAGTCGTTCATTTCTTCCTTGTTGTTTTTGAAAATGTTGACACAATAGTGGAGAAGCAAGAGAGTAGATAGTGTAAAATATAGTAAATAGGGTCATTTCGATGTGTTTGGGTGAGAAAATGTAGAAGACGGAGGAGTAAAGACAGTGGGTGAATTTGGCGGGTGGCCAAATAGTGGCGCGTGAGACTTAATTTCCGCCCTGGGTCCCCAGAGGCCTAGGGCGAAAATTGCCCTAGGTTGGTGCGATATGGCCCTGGGTTAGCTCTGGGTACATGCAGGCCCAAGGCCAAATCGGCCTGGGTCCGCGCGGACCTAGGGCCATTTCACCTTGGGTCCCGGGGCGGACCCAGGGCCTAATTTAGGGCTGAGTCCCTAGAGACTCGGGCCAAGGCGCAAATTTTGTCGGGTCTCCAAGGACCAAGGTGATAGTCATTACATTAGAAAAAATCTATTCATTAAATTTATAATTATAAAGGTATAAATATAAAATTAATTACTAATTTGTCTATTAATTTTCAGGTATATGGCTGAAATGACTGTTGTTGGTGTTTGGCATGGAGGATCATGGGTTATGTTATCTGACGGTTCAGAAAAATAACGCGGTGGAAGGGTCCGATTTATATCTGTTCGCAAAGATATTAAGTACCATGAATTATTGACCGTAATATACGAGCGTACTAGAATTAATCCAATAGAATTTAACATTCAACTGAAAACTGGTTTTAAAGATGCAGATATACGGTCTTCGATATATGTTGATATCGATGACGATTATACTGTATTTGCTTTTATGGATAGTATTCGGCCGGAATGGAGTAAGGATCTTTCTATACTTTATCTCTCTGCAGAGGAAGGTTCTCCCAGTGAGCCCAAGGTTCCTGAAAGTAACGTGTCAGTTTGTGATGACGAAGTTTCTACACAACCAGTTGTATCTTTTTGGGATAATAACCAGTTCGACTATGGTCAATATTATACAAATCCTATAGATGCTGCACCAATACAGCGTGGAGCTTCAATTAGCCATGGAGAATATGCGTTTTGCCCAATAAATGAAGAGCATGCACACGATTTCTTTCAGACTCCAGCATTTGTGCAAGGCGAAGGTGTTCACATGGATAATGAAATGCCACCTCATACGTGGAGGAATGATTGAGAAGCTGGCGATACTTACCCAGGTGGAAACTTCAGTCAGCAAGCTCGTGAAAGTGGCACATCTACGAGGCTTGGTGGTGACATGGTTGGTCCTTCAAGTCTTTCACATAGTGGTCGTCGTGTGCCGCTTATTCCACCATCCTTTTCTTCAGGCGAGGATGCAATGTCTGTGTCTACACATAACATGATAGATGTTGGACAACTTTTGAATTCAAAGAAGGAGTTACGAGATTCATTGGGTGTATTGGCATTGAGGAATAATTTTCAGTTTCGAGCTGCAAAGTCAACGACAAATCGATTTGAGGTTAGATGTGTTGTTGATGCTGCAAATGTTTCTCGAATGTTACATTTCAAATAGAAGCAGATATTTAATGCTCAATTGTTAAGGTAGTCCGTTTGGTTCTCTCAGTATGCTTTACAATAACACATCTCAAAGGACACCAAAATACCTTGACTAATATTCTATCCAGACCTCAGCCATTCTACGACCTAACTCAACTCATTTGCATGATTTAGCCCGCTCCATCCATATGGGTAACAGATGACCCAATGGATCTCTTGAAGTCACTCAACTTTTTGCTAAAGACATTCTTCATCAAACAACTTAAGTCAGAGACTAGTGGAAGAATTATCTCTTTCAGACAATCTGATATTCAGGCCCTAGCATCCTCGGAAATATTAAAATTGTTCACTGTTTTACCCTTTTTTATATATCTACCAAATTGGGTGTATAAATTAAAATTTTTCCACAATCCACGCTTTGTGACTTTGTTGGTATCTTTTCTAGAACTACCACATAGCTATTGAGTTCAATGTGTCTGATATGCTATAATGTATAATGGTTCACTCGTCAGATCTAATCCATAACTATTACCTATTATCAAAGGCATTTGGTCCAGCAATTTCATTGCTCTTTTGATCTGCTAGATCACCAGGGCAGTACATCTGCTTTTGGCTCACAGTCACTATTGACTGCCACTCCTACTTGACCCCTGTCTTGGACCTCACCATCTCTTATTATCCTCTAGTTGGCCAAGACTATAACTCCCAATTTCCGGACAATGAGTATAAATCATTAGCGCAACTCCAGAAATAGTGGAGTAAGATAAGCTTCGTCGATATTAGAGAGAACATTTCCGCAGTGAAGGTGGACTAAGTGACAAATAAAACGTGATTCTGACGTAATTGTATTTTTATATATAAAATTCTTGTGCTCAGTTAGTGGCGTGGTATGTCTTCCTTGTAATACTCTTTCCTTAAACAAAATGTCTTTCTGAATTTTCCTCCGATCCTCTTTTGCCTATTAAATCTCTGTCAACCATACTTTACTATTATTCACTTAAATAAGAATCTTACCTTGGTCCTAAACAATAATCACCGTTACATGGTTACTCCGCCGTAAGCTTAAAAGTTAGTTCGCATAAGTGCAAGGTTGCGCAAATAGCACAGAATACCTTTTAGCCTTCCAATCGAAGAACAATAACGAATATTGTATCGGTTTATACAAGGAGACACTTGGTAACTTCCTCCATGATAAATGAAGTTCTCGTATCCCAGCTTTCTGACAAACGCACGAGACAGAGATTTGTCTTGGTTTGACTTTGGAGGAATAGAATACATTAATAATTTTTTAAAGATATAAATAATCAATAAAAGAGAAATAAGGTATTAATAACGTATTAATCACTTTTTACAAGCCAGACCATTTTTATTTACAAGTAATAAAAGAATATCAATTTGGAGATTTTAGTGATTCAGCAATATTTGAACTTCTTCGTTTATCAATTTTATTAATTTATTTATTTTAAATTTAACCTTTTTAAATTTACTATTTTAGTAATTATGCACCCTCAAATTTTAGATATTACCTACTACCTCAAAAGAAAATATCAGAAAGACAGAGAACATAGTCCTCCCGGTCATGGATGCAGACATTACAATCAATTATAAAGCTAGATTGACTTGTAACTTACTAGTCCATACTCGTAAAGTGAACACCTGCTTTACTAATTCTTACCTAATTCTTGGAGAAATCTGAACCATCAACGGACTCTTCATCACCATCGTAAACTCTTGCTTCTCTGATAAATCAACTTCATCTCCATCCACGGCTTTCCACTCAAAACTCCACACCAAATTAGCCACAAAATACTCCAAATGAAGCATAGCCAAACCAAGTCCAGGACAAATCCTTCTCCCAACCCCAAATGGCATCATCTTTATTTCTCTGCTTCCTGTAATATCAAAAGCTTCCACTCCTCCGTTACCATCACTCAGAAATCTCTCAGGCTTGAACGCCATCGGATCCTCCCAAACTTTCGGATCCCAACCCATTTCAGCCACCATGAAATTTACAGTCCCGTTCTTGGGTACCACATATTTATCAAGCATGACATCTTCTGTCACAGCGTGTGTAAACACGAAATGCCCTGGGGGATGTCGCCTTAGACCTTCTAAGATAATTGCTTTTAGATATGGCATCTTCTGCAACTCTTCTTCTTTCACCTCTTCCTCTCCATTTTCAACAATTCCTTTGATTTCCATGAATAGCTTGTGTTGGATATACGGGTTTTTCACCAAATTCGCCATGATCCACTGCAGGGCCGTGGACGTAGTATCTGTGCCAGCGTTAAGAAATTCCGAACACAAACTAACAATTTCGTCTTCATTAAGATTTCTCCTCTCTTCTGGGAGCTGTAAATCTAACAGAGTATCGACATAAGATAACACATACTCGTTGTCTTCCTTGTCTTTACTGACCCTCTCTTCCTTCAGCTTCTTCCTTGCTCTTATCAATGGAACCAACACGTTTTCTTGGTCCCTACACAGCTGCAAGAACTGCTCCCACTTCTTACGTAAAAAAAATTTCGTCAATCTCGGCCAGAAATTTAGTATACTGAATTGGCCCAAAGTTAACAGCGTCCGACGCAGAGCATTCTCGATTTCTGTTATTTGATTTTGGTTGAGTTTGTCCCCAAAACACATAAGCGCTAACAAGCAAAACATGGCGTACCGAAAATGATCCACAACACGAACCGGATCACCATTTTTGGACTCTGACCTGAAACGATCGAAGAGAATTTTTAGAACCCACTTGCGTGCATGCTTGTAGGACTTCACACGCGAAGGGTGGAGAATTTCCGCAGTGAGATTACGGCGGAGGAGCCGCCACGTGGGCCCGTAGCAGGCTGAACTGATGGTGTGCTGGTTGCTGCTAATGATTTTTCCAGTGGGAAGAGAGGGAGGGCGGTCGGCAAAGACGGTGCCGTTCTGGACTAATGCCTTGTGGGCAAGCGATCGATTGGCGACGAATACCACAGGGCGAGGACCGATATAGAGAGTAACGACAGGGCCAAATCTGGCGTGAAGTTTTCTGAGAATCGGTTCGATATCAGAGAGAGATTTGAGAAGCCATCTAATATTGCCAATCACAGGGAAGGTGAATGGGCCTGGAGGAAGATTGTGGGAATTTTTGTTCGGAAAAAGAAGGGTGATGGAAGCTGTAAGAAGGGCAGCAACGAATATGGAGACGAGGATGATGAACCAGAATTCCATTGATGGGATTTGCAGAAGCAAGCAAACAAGAGAAGCAGGATAGGGTGAGTGTGGGATGGCAAACAAGCATATATATATATATATAAAATAATTGCCAAGGCTACTACGTGCGGGCAACTTTGGAATAGGAGAGTTTAAATCTAGCGTTATTTTTGCTATTAATACAAATGATGTAATAATATTATTTAATTAATAAGTAATTATTTATTAATAATAAAATTTATTTTTAATTTTTTATTACTTATATTCTAGAATGTACCGGTCGTTTGTTTGGTTTGATGAAGCATACCTACGAAACTAGTTTTCAAATGATAATAATAAATTAATATTATATCATTAATATTTTTTTAAGGATAAAGATTGATTACCTGCTTTTAAATAATTTAGATTAATATTAATTTTCAAAATTTAACAAAACTTCGCCACTGCGACCCCACTTCTGTGTTTTTTTTCCTACCTGCTTGGAAAGCAGAGATGGCGGTTAGGGGGAGTGGGAGAGGTTAGAGGGAGTGGGAGAGCTTTTTCCACGGGCCAATTCCATCTTTGTACGTTTCTTTTGTTTCTGTTGTTTTCCATTGATACTTGGTTGCAATGGTTGGCATAGCATCTCTACCACACCATACACCAGTTCTTATTTTGAAAATATTATTTTCATAATCGTTCACACAAATTCTTAAAACACTCGTAACCAGACTCAGCTTTCCACTCAAGACATAGTGTAAACAGATACATTAATTAAGGTAAATTCTTATCCAATTCTTGGAAATATACGAGCCTGCAATGGGTTCTTCATCACCATAGTGATCTCTTGCTTCTCTGATAAATCAATTTCATCTCCATCCAAAGCTTTCCACTCAAAACTCCACACCAAATTAGCCACAAAATACTCCAAATGAAGCATAGCCAAACCAAGTCCAGGACAAATCCTTCTCCCAACCCCAAATGGCATCATCTTTATTTCTCTACTCCCTTTAATATCAAAAGCTTCTACTCCTCCTTTATCATCACTCAGAAATCTCTCCGGCTTGAATGCCATCGGGTCCTCCCAGACTTTCGAATCCCAACCCATTTCCGCTATCGTGAAATT
>BNST01003142.1:0-2500 GCA_019650275.1 Xylocarpus granatum
ATGTCGGGTGCCTTGGCAGTGCGTGGTGAACTTTCAGGAGTGACCAGAACATCCCCGCGGGCACCGATAGGTGTTTTACACATTCGGCAAATGTGCGGTGACAAACTTCCTGAGCGATTGAAAACATCCCTATGGGCGTGACAGTACTGTCAGGCGCGTTTGGTAGTGTGTGGGATGTACTTCCGGCAGTGATCTGAACGTCCCCATGGGTACAGCAAAAGCATCAAATGTATTGGCAGTGCTGTGGGATGAACTTCCGGGAGCCACAGAAACATCCCCGCGGGCACGCAGAAGCGTCAGGTGCGTTCTGCAGTGCGTGGGATGAACTTGGGAGTGATTGAACGTCCCTGCTGGCATGGCAGCGGCAACCTGACCATTCGGCAGTGCATGTATCGAACTTCGGGGAGTGGTTAGAACATCCGCGGGGGTGCAGCAGAGGCTTTGGGTACACTGGCCAGTGTGTGGGATGAGCTTCCACGAGCAGCTGAAACATCCCTGCGGGTACGGCAGAGGCATCAGCATGTTCAACACTGCACGGTCGAACTTCCGGGAGCATCATGAGGCAGAATGTCAGCGGACAAATAGGAGAGAGGAATGGCAGCACTATGACAGCCCAAGCCACTACACCCAACCAAGGTAAAATTCAAATTCCCTGCCTTTGAGAGAGGAGATCAAACGAATGGTCTCCAAAGCTGAATTCTACTTTGAAAAAAAAGGTGTAAAGAGGGGTGAAAGGGTTGATTTTGCATCCTATCACCTATGTGGGAGAGCCAACCAATGGTGGCGTTGGCTTAAGGCCACCTATGGCAGAGAAGGGAGAAGGATAGGCTGGACAAGGTTCACACAAGAGTTAGTGAACAGATTTGGCCCATCTAGCATGACTAACTATGAGGGACAGCTTGCCAAGATTAGGCAAGAAGGGATCTCTAGAAAGCTACCTTGAAGAATTCGAGAGGTTGGCCGAATTGGTAGGACATTGGCCAGATAGTGCACTAATTGGCACTTTTCTAGATGGCCTTGTACCTTGGCTAAGCCGAGAAGTGAAGATGAGGGATCCAAACTCTCTCACTCAGTGCATTCGGTTGGCAAGACTCATCAATGATGGGAGAAGCATCACCTGCAGCACAACCAAGGTCATCAAACCCTCGGACAAATTAGGTAAAGCATCCTCATCAAGTAAGACAGTACCCTCAAAAACAAAGGACCTCTCAAACTATCCACTGAAGAAATCAACAGGAGAATAGAAAGAGGCCTATGTTTTAGGTGCAATGATAAGTGGCAAGTTGGCCACAAGTGCAAGAAAGGGTTGTTCAACATCATTGAAGTAGTAAGTGATGAAGAACACGAGGAAAGCAGTGAGGAAGAACAAGAAAGCTGCATGGACAGCAAGGAGGAAGCAGAGGCAGAACACTTCCTGATCATGCGAGAAGAAGGCGAAATCAACTTGCATGCAGTAGGGGCAACCACCAAGCCTACTGCATGAGGTTGTTCGCAACCATTAACGAGAAAAAATGTTTTGGTGTTGATAGATAGTGGAGCTACCCAAACTTCATCAATCAAAATTGGTCAAAACACTTCAGCTAGTCAAAAAGATTGCACTTTGAGGTAAGATGGCAAGCGAAAAGCTCAATGCGCACAAGTGATCCAGGCAGTAGCAATGCAGATTCAAGGAGTCAAAATAGAGGCAGAACTGCATGTGTTAGCCCTAGCAGGTCTTGATGTGGTTTTAGGCAACGCTTGGCTCAAAACCATAGGCAAGATAATGTTCGACTACAAATCCATGGCCATGCACTTCCAATGGAAGGGAAGGGACTGCACGTGGGAGGCATCCACCACTAATGCAGTGCATCATTGTGAGGTAAGTACCCTTGAATGACTATACACCATATGAGTACTTTTATACTGGCCTTCTATTGTGCCCATATCTACTATGCGAAATCCTATGCTTCCTTTGGTGCTGCCCCAGTGATCTTCCCTAAAAACATCGGCAGTCCCTCATTCACTTGTCTCACATCTCCTATCTTTTTTCTCAATAATGAAATGTGAAACACTGGATGTAATTTGGAGTTTAATGGTATTCTTAAGCGATAAGCTACTGCTCCAATTCGCTCTACTACCTCATATGGTCCAAATACTTCCTAGCCAGCTTTCGCTGTAGTTGGCTTTCCAGCCTTTATTTTCCTCCTAGGGTAGATCTTAAGATAGACATAGCCACCTACCTTAGATTCCACTTCCTTCCTCCCTTTATCCGCTTGTCTTTTCATTCGGTCCCTTGCTTTCTCAAGCTCATGCTTGAGTTTCTTCAAGACCTCATCTCTTGATTGAAGTGCAACATCCACTTCATGTATGCTGCTGTTCCCCATGGTATAACTTGACATTCCCGGGGGTATTCTTCCATATAAGGCTTGGTATGGTGTCATCTTGATTGTCGCATGATAGGTAGTATTATACCACAGTTCTGCCCATGGTATGTACTCTTCCCAATCGTTTTGATGATCAT